>APFE031312918.1:15010-65271 GCA_000404065.3 Pinus taeda | reverse complement strand
CCTAACACCTTACCAAAAATTATCCATTATAATATAAAATCATCTAAAATTATACATCCATATCCACCTTGACTCATATCTTGGTGCAACATAGAACTTTCAATGCACTTTCCTGCGAGTGGCATATAGGTGGGGTTGGAGGAAGGCTTGAGACTTCAACTCTAGCTACAAATTTTTGACAAGCAAGGACACATAGAACCTCATGTGAGCTTCATAGATTCTCGAGTGATGGGCAAACTTGTTATTCTCTAGTGAAGGTCAGTGGGCATGCTAATAGATGTGGTTAGTATCTTGACGATCTCTATTTTATTAATTAATAAACAAACACAAAATCAAATTTTGTTGTGTATCTTTTTATACATAATAATATGATATTTGTAGTAGTTATTCCTATATATAAAAACATTCATGTCATCCAATGCATTAACGTTAGTTTCTGCCATTGATGTAGCAGTACTAGCAACATGCTCATTCATTGTACCACATACTTAGGTATGGTGGAGAAACTCATGAAATAAAATGATCCCTCATTGCAAAACTGGTGATATGCTTTCAATCCATGTTCTATATGATTTTAGTTTTAATGTTATTCTAGTTTGGGTATAATTGTGGCCTTCATATATGCTTCCACAAGTTAAGGTGTCATAGAGTAATGAGCCATGTCCACCTAGGATGGAAAAATAACCCCCTCATGTATCACATGTAAATTAAACTATTTTTTAAATGTGAATTATCTTATCCTACTATAGTTGAATATCATATTTTTGTATCGATATAAATATACTGAATGTGTGCTTAAGTTTGAACATTGTTATCTAGGTTATTTCTCTCACCATATTATACTTCATTCTCATCAACCTTCCACCCAACATTTTTCCTAGAATACTAGGCAAGTCTAGTATTTAACCACAATGCTTCAATTCTCAAGATACCACTTTCCTCCCCTAATGTACTTCCATCCCTTGTACAACTCATGGGGATTTGTCCCTTCTCAACCCCACCATATTTTCCATTCATCCATCCAAAGTGGTTAATGGGTTAAGGGTTTTGGATTGCATGATATTCTATATATTATATTCTAAATTATTTACTTGATTGATGATAAAAAAATGGAGGTGAATATCTAAACATTTTGCTAGTTTTCCTATTTAGGAGTTTCTAGGATAAATATATCAGTATTATATATGGTTTCCATTGTTTATTTCTCTATTTATAAAGAATGTATGCATTTATTATTAAAAAGGTTTAAAATTGACATTTCATATTATAGCAGTTATTGGCTTTAGGGAGATGCACATGTTGCTAAGGGTTTATTTACCTCCCAACTATGATAAACCTAGTTTTAGTGGGAGCTCTATGGTGATGATTCTTGTGCTAGAGAATAATGATAAGTAATTTGAAAAAATATATAACAAAATGTAATGGGAAAAGTTTTGATTTGTGGAAGCTTAAGATGGAAGGTCGTTTGGTAGATAAATTTTAGTGTATCACTCCATATTTGGATACAACATCTAAAGGAATTTCAATTGAAGAATAGACAAAGTCGAATTGGAAGGAAAATATCACAATCCCATTATTCCTCTTAGATTTAGAATTATTGAATATATCAAGAGAATCTACAATGAAGGAATTATGGGATAAGTTAGCGGATTTGTATCGATCTAAGTCATTAACAAACAATATTTTCGTGCAAAAGAGGTTGTACAACCTAAGGAATAATGATGGAGAATCAATAATGGGAATGAATTCCTCTAATACTATGTAAAATTATTTATAATCTATTGATATTAAGATTTATGGTAAAGATAAGTGTATCAATTTATGATGTTGTTGAATGGGCTACCCAACTCTATTGACTAGACCTAGAAAATGAACCTACTTAACTATCTAATTCATAATGTAATTTCGTGGACCATGCATTCAGGTCTACAAACAAAGGTTGTTAAATTATTACATATACCTTGTAACTAAATAATGCATACAACTATCCCATTAATATAACAAAGAATTAGAGATATGGCATATACATTGAAGTGTTATGGTACTTTAATATGAAGCTTATTTGTTAGTATGGAATTACTTATATTAACTTCTCCTTTTTTGCATTTATGTGTGCATATATATGTTAATGTGTATAGTCATTCATATCGCTGCATTGGTACACTATTGGTAATTGCTGATAAGTCCCTAGACATTGGTTCCATTATTGCTAGTTAATCAACCCAAGTTTGACAAAGAAATCATACATATATGTTGACTATGGATGATATTTGTGAGTGGTGGGAGCATAATTTTGAGAATTACCTTAAAAACTACACAAAGTCAAAGTGATTGGCATAGAAAAAGAAACAGAACATTTCTTTATACAGTTCTACAAAATATTTCTACAAGCCATCTTAGAAGAAATAATTAATGTGAGAATTTCTAAAAATGGCCTCAACATTTGGGTCTCGTTGACTATGTTTTAGACTAAATAAAATAAAATAAAGAATATAATTAGTTTTCTATTTCAATATTTTATTCATTTTCATTGACAACATATCTCAAGTATGTAGATCTACATTTTTACTATTTTTTGCATTTTCAATATTCATAATTTAAGTTAGATAAGCATAAGAAAAAATAAGAGAACTTGGGAGTTTGTGAGGCTATGTTCCTTCTCGTGAACTTCAAGCCTATCAGTATGAATTTTCCACCAAACTAACTGGGAACAACTTATCTGGCTTCCCAACCCTAGGGAATCTCCATAGGTTTGCTCGCCCTCTATTCCTAGGCCTATAGCCACCATTTTTAGTGTGTCCAAATTGAATACTCAAAACACTAGGTACCCAACACCTCTCTCAATCTCAACAAAGAATAAATTCCTGTAGCATCCCAATTCCTCTCAGTTTTTCTTGTCTTCTCTCATAATGAATCCTTTGGAAACTTCATATGGAAAAATGAACCAAAATACCTATTCCCCTCCTCTCCACAAATACTTATACTTCTCATGATCTTGAAAATATCCCATCACTATTTCCCACATCAGTGTATTTAATAAACCCTTCACCCAACCCCCCAGCTTAACCCACCATCCTTACCATAAAATCTCGAGTCCATTTACTATTTTTCCAACTCTACTGACCAAGATATAAATTTCTTAGTTATTTCCCTCCTTCCAAGGTAATACATGGCACAACTCCACCAAGTTCAATTAAAACCTAATAACATAATCAATCAAACAATTAGTCAAAGGTCATGAGGGGGCTGAAATTAAGTCAATAATAAATAAATTGTAAGGCTATACTTCAAGTATAATCAATATTAATTAATATTAAGGCTAATCATAATCTTAATTACTAATAAATATTAAGATTAGAAATAAGCTTAAATGTTAATCTATATTCTATCATAATATACCATAGAATACTAGCATACATGTGCAAGGTGTGGGTATATAGTTAGCATAGTCATACCTTTTACTTATAATATTAATACTAACAATAAATTCACTTAACTATAAATATTTCAATAGGTAGGAGAATAACTAATCATAATGTAAAAGGGTTATGGAGTTGGAATTACCTACACCCTTCTTTTAAGAAACTTCCTCCCAAACTTAGAGTCAAGAGGATATAAGTACTCAAGGAGTAATTTGACAATCTGATGTAATAAACGAGAAAGAAATACTAACCATAATTAAGGGAAAGCACAATAATCATCACCTCCCTCATGTAGTTCACAACTAACCTATATCCACCTTTCCTCCCTAACCTACTTATTTTCTCATTTTATCCATTTGTTTCTACAATATAATATGGCATAAGCTACATAAACCTAACCATTGATAGAACCCAAATTGAATAAGTGTATACTATATTAAACTACCTTCAGCAATAACCATTGAAAATAATCATCACATGTCTAGGGTAGTGTTTGCATCACAAACCTCTAATGGTTCGAGGTTTATAGCTTACACAATGGGAAATTCCTCCACCCCTCCTTCAAAACAAGGATCAACACCTTATCATGGATCACACTATGGTGTTCGTTTTGGGTGCTTGTCATTAAATTATTTATTTGGGAAATTATGATACCCATAAACATGCATTATACCCAAGATTTGAATAATTCATATCAATTAATACAAAGTACAACGGAACAATGCACATCATAACTTCCATCCACTTCCATATGCATATGGGTACCTATACACACAGTTCATTTTCTTAGATAGGAACCATTTGAAGCCTTATAAGGAAGTTTCAAAAACTTTGAAGTAATTATCAATTGCAATAATAAGCTTAAAGATATCTAAGTATATATGTTTGTTATATATGTTGGAAGGAGAGTAGGACAAAGTGGTGTTGATTATTTTTTAACATAGTAGGTCACATTTATCATGGTTCTCACGCCAATTAGGAGAAGTCCAAAATTCTCGTAAAAATTCCTTTCTACATGTATACATAGAAGCTTGCGAACACTTGATGTAGGATATGATTTTATTCTATCTTATTGTAACGAATCTTGAAAATAATACTGATTGGCACCAAGTTTGTATGTGTGGTTATGGTGATTAAGGAAATGAAGCAACAATTAATCAAGAATACAAAAATAAGTTAGAACTCATTCAAAGTCCATTTAAAACTTGAAAAACATTTCAATAGAGGTATTATCATGAAGGAATTATATCTTTTGTGCATTGATATTTAGAAATTTCATCAATAATTTAACCTTTTAATGACACACTATATTCTGGTGTAATATTATCCACACATTTTATTCCATAAGTTTTGTACTTACATTGTTAGCATATCATTGTATTGCATCTATAAACATGGCATCTAGGAAAGAAAGGATTGGGTGATGACGCTAAAATTATGCCCAACATAGGAGGAATACTCAATAAACGGGAAGAAAATAATTAAAAGACAAATAAGTTCTTTCAGAAGTAAGTTAAGTTAATTAGAATTTAATTTTATAATTCTAATTGTTATAAATAATGTTTTCCTTAAATAGTTAATGGAAACAATTAGAAAAATTCTAAGGATTAACATAGTAAGAGATAAGATCATGAGGATTTGGATTGACGAAGAATGAATGAACTATTAAGGAACACCTTGCAATAAGTCACTGATATGAATTCCCATGGGTTAAACAACAACGAAAAATAATACTATTGTAATAAATTTTGAAACTAAAATAAGTATTAACATGGTACGCTACTATTATTCAACACTAATTGAATTATCTATCATTAGGAGAAAAATGTATGACCGAAGTACATTGTAAAGACATAATCACTAGACAACAAAGTCGAGAGAGAGAGAGAGAGAGAGAGAGAGAGAGAGATACCAATAGAGCTGAAGTGAAAGAGGATAGGGACAGAGGGGCGAGACCAATGAAAGTATCCTTTTATGTTGTGGTACCAGATCTCAGTGAGGTGGGGGAGGCATACCTATACCCGTTGAGGTAACTTAGTACAAGAATAATGATGCACCCATAAATATAAAACTAAGCAATGAAGTACATGTTGAATGGTACATGACATGCTGGCATAACTGAGCCATAAAATAATACAATGTATCCCATATACATAATGCACCTGGAAAAAACATGAGCCAGGACTGAATATAATAATATCTTAGTACATGAGATATATTGGACCTTCCCTCAAAAAATGGGCGGGAGGGAGGGTAGAACAACCGAAGAAGCCCTGTTGAACAGGGAAGAGTTGTACAAAAGTGAGTGTACCATCTGAAGGAGATGTGCATGCTATGAACACTACGATTGGTACGAACCGAACCCATCAAATATGTGGAACTTCATCTGAGATTGTAGCATAATATGAAGGCATCCGGGCATGTGAGGAGTTACCAGAAGGGCCACCCGCTCATGAGGTCTAAAACATCTCACATAACTTGCATGTATGGGATGTAACTAAAGGGCCAAATTAGTACTGAGACATTTCCATAAGGTTGGGCAATCTACTAATTGATCTACATAATGTACCACAGATGCAAAAGGCACAAATTGCATTTTTATATCTAGAACCCAATCAATTTGTGTGGTATCAATCGCTTTGTTCTCGTAAATCAATTATCACTTGGAGAATTTTTATGGAGGAATTGGTAGCACATTATGAAGATACAAGGAGCGATACCTTCTATGGCCAATTTTCAAATCTCAAACAAAAGTGTTCAATGACAGAGCACATTGAGGACTTCCAAAGATTGAATATCAAGGTCAATGATATTCTAGAGAAGTATATGGTTGATGACTTCATAGGGAAATTAAATGATAACATCCAACATGAGGTTCTCCTTTGGGAACCTAATTAATTGAAAAATGCATTCAGGATGGCAAGAAGAGTTGAAACCAAAATTATGGAAACCAAGAGGTCTACTACTCACAACTATAAATATGGAAGTGTTGTTTCTCCTAGCCTCCAACAACATAAAAGGTTGACACAAAAACAAATGGAGGAAAAAAGAGTAAAAGGTATTTGTTACAGTTGTGATAAGAAATAAACCAAAGGTCATAAGTGTGCTAATAAGAAATTATTTTACATAGATTGTGAATAGGACAAAGAAAATGAATAATAAAAATCACAAGAAGAGGATATACACTAGAAACCAGCCCCAGAGAAAGAAGAAATGAATCTGCTCATATTTGGTAATGCAATGGAGAGAATTATTACTCCTTAAACTCTCAAGTTACAAGGATATATCAAGAATAAAAAGGTAATAATGTTGATTAATTTAGATTATACCCATAATTTTATTCATTGTACGCTAATTGTGCATAGTGAAGACATTAGAAAAATAAGTATCTATCATTTTTCAATGGCTTTTAGGGTGTACATTTAAGTCTTATTCAATTTAGTAAATAACTTACTTAAATTAGCTTATTTGTTGCATGAATTACATATATGTGGAGAAGATAGTGTATTGAGATGAATATTTTTCTCAAAGGAAACTAGAGCTTGAATCGAGTGAAAATGAACCTTTACGTGGTAATATTTAAAAAAAAAATTGGAATATAAAGATGTTGGACCCTATCAATAAGAAATTTTCAAAGGTATACATAAACATTGGAATTTTCAAAAGTATACATAAACATTGGAATGTGACTAGTTCTACTAATAAGGAAAATGCAATGTGGGATCATCTTGAAGGTACCTGACCACATGATTTAATCACAAATGCATAGTGAAATAAATACCATTGCGAGAAAATGCAACGGGGATCATCTTGAAGGTACCCGACCACATGATTTAATCACAAATGCATAGTGAAAGAAATACCATTGCAATTCCAGTGAAATTTAAATTACTATTCCTTTTTTATGCGAACTTTTTAACATTTCATGGTCTCTTTCTGAATTTTCGTAATTGTCTTCGTCTTCTACAGTCTTAAATAAATTTAAGTAAAAATGAAAAATCAGTGTAAATTAGAAAGAAACAAAAAAAGATACACTCAACCAATTAAATGTGGTGAAAGAGGTCACCAACAAGAGTGCATCGGAAGCAATGAACCTTGAGACACAAAACAAATGGTGATAAATTTAGATATCTTATACAAAGGAAGTACTTAATTATGCATTATTAATTAGAATTTTTTAATTATTGAATTGTTATTTTATTATTTTTTTCAAAACCAATGCTGCATAGGGTCCAAAAGAATTGCAGATATTAACAAATTTTTCACTTTTATCAACTTTTCTTTCTATATATATATATGAGTTTTCTCATTTTATTAAGTTTCTACATAGTGAAGATGAAGATCCTATTGATAATACATTGATATTGAGACTCATTTTACTACATTTGTAAATATTTATTTACACATTATTGTATTAATAGAGTAGTTATCACATGCAAGAAGAAATGTAAAATTTTTATATCTAATTAAAATTTCATAATTATAACAAGAGGTACTTCACAATTTAGTATAGGGAGATGATGTTGAGTTTGTAAATGAGTATAAACATTTAAATAAGAATTTAATCTGGGGAGATACTATAGCATTTGTGAATGATTGTAAACATTTAAATATACGCCTAATATGGAAGGGATGTTGTAATTGATCATAAAATGAAACATTAAATAATAATAATAAATAATAATAATAATGATTAAACATAATTTCTATGAATTAGAAAAGTAAAAATAATAATAATTTCTATTCATATAAAATTTTCTATATTGTAATTTGTTTATAAATGAAAATATAAGCAATTTTCCAAAAATATATTCTAAATAATATCATATTAAATCAAATTTAAATAATAATAATCCATGCTCGTAACCATTATATATATATATATATATAATATATATATATATATATATATATATATATATATATATTATATATATATATTATATATATAATATATATATATAATAATATATTATAATGAGTCTTGAGATGACTTAGTATGCCTAATTTATGACATGAGTAGTGCCAATCCGGGGGCATCTAGGCTATCAAATTCACTCATGGATTGCACCCTCGGCTACACTAGCCGTTAGCATGGCTCGATTTTTTCCCATGTAGTTTCAAACCCATGACCTTTTCACCATGGAGTTCGTTAAGAGAACACCTGATAATCATTTTTTCTATTCCCCGTGGGATTAAAACAGCTTTTTCATAAATTCCACAATGGTCATCTTATAGTGTGTCTCCGTAGACATGAACCCACGTAGTTGGGGACATGAAAACATAGAAAATATAATTCCTACCTGTCTTAGGTGTGATGCCTTCTAAGTAAAGGAGTATGTTCCTATCCTTTAAGAGTTGTTTAGATCTAGATGTTTCCTAGATTGGTGTGTAGTTAATATATTGTCTCAAAAAAGTGACTGTGCATGTAAAGAGAGTCTCACTATCTTGAAACAACATCACATATATTTATATGTAACATTATATGATTAATATTTTGTGTGAATAGTGTTTGTATTAGAACTTACCTATGGTAACGCCCTCACAAGATGGCCTAGGGGAATATGGAGAGTAGATTTTTTTTTTTGTAATATGTGTTTCATGAGCATGGAGAGAATGGGCCACAACCATTTCCATCATTTGGTGTAATATACAAAAGTGATTGTCATTAATAAGAAGTTCTTGATTTTTGTGATAGTTTCAACCAAGGTTCTCGTATGAGCCACATTGTAAATATGATGTAAATATTGTGCAATGTTGGAAATCCAATAAAAGGGGACCGAGTCTAAGGGACACAGATTACAGAGCTGGGGGTGGAGAGTTTCACCTAGGGATGTGTGGTTTCTTGTGTCAAGAAGAACCATGGTTTGAAAAGGTAGTCATTGATGGTTGGATAGTGCATGGAGCTAATCAACTATCTCTTGCAATTAAATGGGATGAAGGAAATTAGTTAGGCCCATTCTTGCTTGAGAAAACACAACAAGAAAAGAGAACAAATATTTATGAAGGGTTGTAAACAGAAAGGAGGGGACAAAAAATAAATGTGGGACCTTCAAACTCCTCGCATAAAAAAAAAAAAAAAAAAATAGGAAAGGGAAACATTTGAACTGCTCATAGAAAGAAAAATAAGAAGGGGGAGACCTTCAAACTGTTGGGGATACAATAAATAGGAAGGAGATACCTTCAAAGTTCTCGCGGTAATAAAAAATAGGAAGGAGGGACTTGTACTCCTAGGGGGGAAGCATTTGAAGAGGAGGGAGAGAAGCATTTGAACAACACACATAAAGGGAAGCATAGACCTTTGTTTCATTTCATGGAAAGAAGACCGATGAGGGACAAAAAGAAACCTCCACCGGAAGCTTTAAGTCGGCAATGATGAAGGGAAGAGAAGAGAAGGGGATCAATTTTCTATCCTTGGAGATCGTGGGTTGAGCGCTAGTCTTTGGAATCCTGTAACAGATTTGGATCCATAAACGTTGTGGGCTGAGATAGGATTCCTAGTACCCTGTAACAACTTGGGTCCCTGGTGGCTATCCGTGGAATGATATCTCTGGAGCCTTGTAATAGTTTGGGTTCCCTGGAGGCTATGGGTTATGATAGCTACTCTGAAGTGCTATAATAGCTTGGGAGGAGATTATCTGGAAGCCAAGATAGAGACAAGGTTGATCACAGTTCATGTTTACTACCCTGATTGGTATAGTGTTTTTTGGACTCCCTAGGAGGGGGTGAAACACTGTATGTGCATGAGGGAGTGAGGATGGGCACCTTTAGACTCCCCATGCAAGACCGAAGGAGGAAAAATAGATGTGGGATTGAGGCAAGAGGTCCTTTGGATATCAGGATCAGGATTCGATATACCGACCTGACTAAGTGATAATTCAAGGGCTCAGGTAGTTGAGATGTACGTGATGTTATGAGTGGAGAAACACACTCACCCCAACTCTTCTTCTTAACCAAATTTTGGGTGAACTTATGGTAGACAGCCGCATGGAAAAGGGGGATAGATGGCCATTGTTTCCTTCATGTGAGAGAAAGAATATATAATTCAAAAAAAATGAAAAAGAGATAAATAGAAAAAGGTGAAGTTCACCCAAAAGAAGAGGGGTTATAACTTCACAATCTCATGTCTATGACCATATTATGGGGACAGGATCCACTAGTGACAACCCCCTTACTCTAGGTGGACAAAGGGGGTATGTTACAATTTCCTTGCTACTATGTGACTAAGTATGGAAATTCGAGCATTGGGTTCCTGATTCTGAATAGGATTGGGATCAATTCATTGGAGAATCAGTTCATTGGATGGTTCAAATAGGTCTAGCCTTACATACAAGGCCATAGGGGGAGAATGGTCATCATCGTGATTTCATGCGATATCATGGAAACACCTCATAGAGACTGCATTCTTTAGGATATTTTTGTCCTCCATGATTTAGGAATCATGTTTGTGATTATTCACAAACTCATGAGTAAAAAACAACTGGTAATAAATGGTCTGTTGTGGCATCGTAGAACTGATGCAGGAGATTAAGGCTTGAAGAAAAATTCGAAGAATTATTCCAAAATACAAAAAAATATTACAAGCAAAGGAGTGGGATCCTTTAGCCATTAATTTCCATGTTTTTATAGTTAAGCATAAAGCTAGAATATAGGATTTGATCATGATGTAATAAGTTTTAGTTAGTTAGTTGTAGCATAGATTCTCGAGGAGAATGCCTCACAAGACAGAAATGGTTAATAAATTTTAGCTTTGAATTAGGATCTGGTTGTTAGGATGAGCCAATACTTATGTAATTTTCATACTATTGTAAAGGGATTTTGACTGTTAAAGAAATTTGGCTTTTCAAGAGAAAATCCAGTGAATTGGGAAAAATTAGTCTCTATGCATGTGAATGAGAAATTATTGTCAAATCTCGAAGGATAATCTCCTTCGAAATCTCTGTTTTTATTGTGAAATTTGAAGTTTAATTGATATTCCGTGAGATTTATGAAATGGTGTTGACTGTGTTAAATTCAGTGTTTTTTATACTGTGTTTCTTGTGAACTCTGAGTGAGTGGAGCAGACGGCCGAGATCAGTGGAGTGGATGATCGAGATCAGTGGAGGAAAACCGAAGGACACAACACATGAAGAATTGTTTTGGACCGTTAGATCTTGGTCGAGGCAGATCAATGGTGTTCGGGCACAGAAGTTAACCGATAGTTAACAATCCGAGGCGGTTGGAGAAACCACAAGTGGATATCGGGTAGAAGAAGGGTGGTAAGTGGTAATTCCCCCCTTGGCTCTAATTCCATACATATCGTGACACGTAGCAGAGAGGAGAGAGAGGGAACCACATTTTCGGGTGGATTTAGAGTGCGCAGGTTAGCCGGCCGATATGTGTATGAACCGTTAGATCTGGTGGAGCAAGATCGATGGTCCATAGGTGTGGAGTAAGTTCAAGTTCAGGGAGCGTTAAGATCTTTGTATCTTAAAGAGATCAACGGTGAAGAGGTGTGATGGGTTGGTTGAAGGCAAATTTCAAATTTTATCAAGTTGTGGTTTATATTACCATCGGGTCCGGACTAGTGGTGGTTTAGCGGAACTTTATAGTTTTAGAGGAGTTTGTTAATTTAGTGGAGGTGCTAAGGTTTTTAGTGGATGATAGAGAGTCCATTGAACCAGCAATCACACCTGGAACTAGAAGTAGAAGATATAATCTCATAGTTTGGGAGATTAACACTCCTGCCTGTACCCAGACTGCCATCATTAGTGGTATCAGAGCAACCTGTTGACACTGAATCAAATTTGAGGAGCAAGGGAATGAAATCCAATATGGCTTTCAGAGTTGGAAGAGGATGAGGACGTGGTAGAAGAGGATGACCAGTTGCAAATGTTGAGGTGATGGAAGTTATGCAACAGATGTAGGCTAGATTAGAAGCATTAACAGCACAGAGAAATATAAATGATGGAGATGTTAGTGAGCCTCAGGTTAAAACTAAAGAAGAGGAGGAAATTATAGTAGTTACCCATGAGATGAGGTTCTTCCAATCAGTGTTGAGGTCCACAGTTAGGCCAAAAACTAAGGTTTCAATATATGCAAGAGGATTGAATCCAGAAGAATTGATAGACTGGATTAATGGCATGGAGAAATTATTTGGTTATGAAGAAATTGAAGATGAGTAGAAAGTAAAGTTTGTTGTCACCAAGCTAAAAGGAGATGCATCACTTTGGTGGGATGGAGCTCAGGCAAAAAGAAAGCGTCTTGGTAAGAAACCAATTAGGAATTGTAATAGGATGGTAGCAAAGCTAGGAGGTAAGTTTCTACCAAGTAATTATCAGCAAACCTTGTTCAAACAGATGAAGAATCTTAGACAGAGGTCTATGACAGTGAGAGAATATATAGAGGAATTATATAAGGTAAGTATAAGAGTTGGACAAACTCAGGATACATATGAGAAGGTGGCTCGATATGTGAATGGTCTTAGAATGGACATTGAATATGAGATAAGTATATTATCTCCTAAAACAGTAGAAGAAGCTTATTAGGTGGTACTGAAAGCTAAAGAAAAACTCATAAGGAAGCAGTCTGCCAGAGGAAGAGGTACTTTCCAAGGAAAAGGATGTCAAGGCGATAGAGGAAGATCTACAACACCTAGAGATGGAGCTAGCAGTAGCTCAACCCAGCATGCAACCACAGAAGGCAATGCAGGTGGCAGAGGGAGTTTTTCCAGAGGAAGAGGAGGCAGAGACAAAGGAAGAGAAGTAAGATGTTATCGATGTAACAAACTAGGACACAAAGCTTTTGAGTGCCTAGAGAATGTAGGAAAAAGTCAGAGGAATGCAATTGTTGCTCAAGTTGAGGAAGAAGCAAAAACAGTAATAGAAGAAGAAAATGTACCAGAGAGAGGAGAATCTTTGGCAGTCAATAAAGTTTTTCTCAAGCCAGCAAAGGAGATAGCTGAACCAGCACAAAGAAAGACTTTGTTCAGAATAGTGTGTAATGTTCAAGGGAAATGCTATCAGATGATTATTGATAGTGGCAGCACTGATAATTTGGTCTCTACAGAAGTGGTGGAGAAATTGAAGTTGAAGGCAATGAGACATCCAACAGCTTACAAGGTGTCTTGGTTACAAAAGGGACATCAGTTGTTAGTGAATGAATAGTGTGAAGTGGAGTTACAGTTGGGCAAATATAAGGATAAAACTATATTTGATGTGATGCCTATGGATGAGTGTCACATATTGCTTGGGAGACCTTGGCAATATGACAAAGGAGCAATGCATGATGGGAAAAGAAACACCTACAAGTTTGGTAAAGATGGTGTCAAACATACATTATTGCTTATGGGAGAAGATGATGCATCAGGAAAGAAGACTGATCCAAAAACTTTATTACTATGAGGAAAGGAATACTTATAGCAGATTGAAGAAAATGAGGTAAATTTGTTGTAACTTGCAAGCCCAAAGTAATAATGACTTCTACTAAAGTTTCTGATTTACCCATTGAAATTCAAGAAATGTTGGACAACTATTATGATATCATTGTTGATGATTGAATAATGAGTTACCACCCATTATAAGAATTATCCATCATATAGATTTTATTCTTGGATCAAATCTACCAAACAAAGTAACTTATAGAATGACTCCCACAGAAAATGAAGAAGTTAGAAAGCAGGTTCAGGAACTACTTGAAAAATGGCTGATCAGAGAAAGTTTTAGTCCTTGTGCAGTACCAACAATGTTGAGTCCAAAGAAAGATGGAGGCTAGAGAATGTGTACTGATTCCAGAGCCATCAATAAAATCACAGTCAAGTACAAATTTCCTTTACCTAGAATTGAAGATTTGATGGTTTGTTTCAGTGGAGCAAAGTATTTCACAAAACTAGATCTTAAGGGGATGAGTGAAAAACTGCTTTTAAGACAAATGAAAGATTGTATGAATGGAGAGTAATGCCTTTTGGGTTGTCAAATGCACCAAGTATATTTATGAGACTAATGAATGAATTTCTTAAGTAGTTTATTGGTAAATTTGTAATAGTATATTTGGACGATATATTAGTTACAATAGGTCTAAGGAAGAGCACATGAGACATCTGAATTATGTATTACAAAAGTTACAACAAGAGAAATTATTGTTGAATTTGAAGAAATTTCTTAAAGAGTTTATTGGTAAATTTGTAATAGTATATTTGGACGATATATTAGTTTACAACAGGTCTAAGGAAGAGCACATGAGACATCTGAATTATGTATTAAAAAAGTTACAACAAGAGAAATTATTGTTGAATTTGAAGAAATGTTCATTCATGAAAGAGGAATTAGTGTATTTGGGTTTTGGCTGAAGGATTGAAGATGGATCCAGAGAAGATCAAGGCAATCATGGAGTGGTCTTCACCTAAAAGTATCTTTGAGGTAAGAATTTTTCATGGTCTTGCTAGTTTTTATAGGAAATTCATAAAGAATTTTAGTAAGATCAATGCTCCTATTGTTGAGACTATAAAGAAGGATAAACAACAATTTAGATGGACTGCTAAAGCAGAAAATAATTTTCAGCTGTTGAAGAAGAAGATCACTGAAAAACCTACTTTGGTTCTACCTTATTTTAGTAGACCTTTCCAAGTGAAATGTGATGCCAGTGGAGAAGCTGTTGGAGGTGTTTTAAGTCAAGAAGACAGACCTATAGCTTATTTTAGTGAAAAGTTGAATGATTCAGAGAGGAAGTATTCTTCCTATGATAAAGAGTTTTATGCAGTTCTGTATTCATTGAAGAATTGGAGACATTATCTAATGTCAAAAGAATTCATACTTTATTCAGATAACCATGCATTGCAGTATATCATGCAGCAGCCAAAGCTTAACCAGAAACATGCCAAAACAGTAGAGTATCATTAGGGCTTCAATTTTGTCTTGAAGCATATAAATGGCCAATCAAACAAAGTTGTAGATGCTTTAAATAGGAGAAATACATTATTTCAAGAGAGTCAAATTCAAGTGTTGGGTTTTGATTTTATTGAAGAATTGTATGAGGCAGAGTAAGATTTTAAAGAGGCATTTGAAGCTTGTAAAAATCATTTTTTGATGGATAGGAATAAATGGTTGGATTATTTCTTACAATATGGATTGTTGTTTAAGAGAAATCAGTTGTGCATACCAAATTGTTCTATGAGGGAGAACTTAATCAGGGAGAAACATAGTGGTGGAATTGCAGGACATTTTGGTATAGATAAGACTTATGAACAGTTGAATAGATTTTATTTCTGGCCGATAATGAGATTTGAAGTGGAAAAGTTTGTGAAAACTTGCAAATTCTGTCAATATGCAAAGGGAATAAGCCAAAACACAGATTTGTATGTTCCATTACCAATTCCAGATAAGCCTTGTGATATGGTAAGTATGCATTTTGTTTTGGGCTTACCAAAGACTCAAAGAGAAAATGATTCAATTTTTGTTGTAGTGGACAGATTTTCAAAAATGGCACATTTTATTCCATGTTATAAAAGTAGTGATGTTACTCACACTTCTAATTTGTTTTTCAAGGAGATTGTAAGATTGTATGGGTTGCCTAAGAGTATTGTCTCAGACAGGGATTCCAAATTTGTTGGAAATTTCTGGAGGACATTATGGAAGAAGTTGGGAACTAAACTGAGTTTTAGTTCTACCTATCATCCGCGGACTGATGGACAGACTGAAGTTGTGGATAGGAGTTTGGGTAATCTTTTAAGGAGTCTTACTGCAAAAAACCCAAAACAGTGGGATCAAGTATTGGCAAAGGTAGAATATGCATATAATGACTCACCTAACAGGAGTACAGGATAGATTCCATTCCATATAGTTTATGGAATGCATCCCAGAGAAGTATCTGAGTTAAGAAACTTGGGAAAAGATGAGATGAGAAGTACAGAGGGAGAAGATTTTGCTTCATAAATAGAAGTAATACATGAACAGGTGAAACAATAGCTGCAGGATAGCAACATCAAGTACAAAAACAAAGCAGACATGAGAAGAAGAGAAGTGAACTTTGAATTTGGGGATTTGGTTTTAGCACACCTAAGGAAGGAAAGATTTCCAAAGAGGGAGCATAACAAATTGAAGTTCAAGAAAATTGGACCATGCAAAGTATTAAGGAAATTTTCTCCAAATGCATATGAAATTGAATTACCCCCTGATGTTCGAATATCTACAATTTTCAATGTTGCTAATTTGTACAAGTATGAAGGTGAAATTGCAAATGATACAGAAAAAGACCAAGAAACACAGGAAATTGACTGGGTAAAATAGCTACCTACAAAAAAAAAATTACAGCCAGAAAGGATTTTAGACAAGAAAGTGTTCAAGAAAACCAGAGGACAGGAGTACTTTCAATACTTGTTCAAATGGAAGGATCAACCAATTGCTAAAGCTACTTGGGTAAAAGAAAACACACTACAAAAATTGGGCAGTTCTGTAGAAGAGTTCATGGCCAAGAACCCATGAAGAATTTTGTCCTCAGGAGTCTGATGCAGGAGCATAAGGTTTGAAGACAAATTTGAAGAATTATTCCAAAAATACAAAAAAATACTACAAGCAAAGGAGTGGGATCCTTTAGCCATCACTTTCCATGTTTTTCTAGTTAAGCATAGTGCTAGAGTATAGGATTTGATCATGATGTAATAAGTTTTAGTTAGTTAGCTGTAATGGAGATTCTCGAGGAGAATGCCTCGTAGGACAAATAGGGTTAATAAATTTTATCTTTGAATTAGGATCTGGTTGTTAGGATGAGCCAATACTTATGTAATTTTCACACTATTGTAAAGGGATTTTGATTGTTAAAGAAATTTGGCTTTCTAGGAGCAAATCTAGTGAATTAGGGAAAATTAGTCTCTATGCATGTGAATGAGAAATTCCTGTCACATCCCGAAGGATAATCTCCTTCGAAATATCTGTGTTTATTGTGAAATTTTAACTTTAATTGATATTATGTGAGATGAATGAAATGGTGTTGACACTGTTAAATTCAGTGTTTTTTTTACTGTGTTTCTCGTGAACTCTAAGTGAGTGGAGCAGATGATAGAGATCAGTGGAGCAGACGGTCAAGATCAGTGGAGGAAAACCCAAGGACGCAACACATGAAGAATTTTTTTGGACCGTTAGATCTTGGTTGAGGCAGATCAATGGTGTTCGGGCACAAAAGTTAACCAATAGTTAATAATCTGAGGCGGGTTGGAGAAACCACAAGTGGATATCGGGCGAAAGAAGGGTGGTAAGTGGTAATTCCCCCATTGGCTCTGATTCCATACATATCGTGACACGTATCATAGAGGAGAGAGAGGGAAACCACATTTTCGGGTGGATTTGGAGTGCACAGGTTAGCCAGCCAATATGTGTATGAACCGTTAGATCTGGCGGAGCAAGATCGATGGTCCACAGGCGTGGAGTAAGTTCAAGGTCAGGGAGCATTGAGACCGTTGGATGTTAAATAGATCAACAATGAAGAGGTGCGACGAGTTGGTAGATGGCGGATTTCCAATTTTATCAAGTTGTGGTTTATATTACCATCGGGTCCAGACTAGTGGTGGTTTAGCGGAAATCTACAGTTTTAGAGGAGTTTTCCAATTCAGTGAAGATGCTAAGGTTTTCAGTGGATGACAAAGAGTCCATGGAAGTAGTAATCACACCCAGAACCAGAACTAGAAGATATAATCTCACAGTTTGGGAGATTAACACTCCTGTCTGTACCCAGACCGCCATCAAGAACCATGTTGAGCCACCTACGGGAAGCTGAAACATAACATTTTCTTGTTCATGTTGATTTGAGTTGCATGCAAGTAAATCTCTTCACTAGAGAAGATATTATGTGACACTGCAGTTGCATTCGAGTAGATCTCTTTGCTAGAGCGGATATTGTATGACACTGGTCATGTAGAAATTTATATACAATGTTGTCTTGACATCGACATGAACTAGTGCCTAGGTTCTGATCTACAGGAGACTTGTAATTCATGGGGATGTTTTTTAAAATATTAATAGTTTCCCAAGGAGGGAGAAAATGTTCCACACATGTACACGTTATTACAGAATTCATTGTTATGTAGCTCCATATTCACAATGTTCATATTATTGAAATCACTTTCCTAGCAGGTGAAGCAATTGTTTCTACTCCATGAATTGAAGATGCCATATTTCTCAAGGCAATGACCATTGCTGCAATCAATTAGAGAGCAGTCGTGAAACTTGGACAGGTGTAATTGTCCATTGTATAGGAAGACATGCATGCATTTTCTAGACTGTATTTAGAATAACGTACTCAGAGTGTTATGGGGTACACAATTGTTTTAACTTTCCTTTGTTACGGGAATACTATATCCCTGCAAGACTACAATTTTTTTGGCTATTCTTAGAGCCTTACGATTACAACCATCCCTTAAGTATCATGGAGCATTGTCAGTAGAGTGTATTTTTGCATGCTTTTCATGGAAGAAATATGGCTTTGGCTTCCAACCTTTTGTTTGTCTTTATTCCAACACTTGAAGAGATATTGTATTGGTTGCCAATAGAAATTATTTAGTGACATTGTGGTTGTGTCAGACCTTAGCACAATAAAAAATGTAACCAGTGACTCGTCTTATAAATTTGGAGTGCATTGTTATGTACGAGTATGTAAGTGTACCCCATAAAGATTGTGGTTATCTTCAAACCACTTTGTAAGTGTAGGTTTTTGGTACGCCGGAAACCACTTCTGACATGGAATTGGGCATGGATTCTTGTAGCATGGTTTAGGGTCGATGGAGAAAACCTTGGGCATGCTTGAGGGTCATTCGACGAAACCTTGAGAATGGTTTAGGGTAAACTGATAAAACCCACAACATAGTTATGAGTAATCTGAGAAAACCTACGTTGATAATGATGGAGGGGGAATTATAGGTACATGAATAGGTATGAATATATAATGGTTGACCTAACGATGTACATGAAGGGACATCCTAGCAGAATACAACTAGTTGCAAAGGCTAGTGACCCATGCATTTTGGTGGATGGTTATTCATTAATATAGATGTCAACATATGTTTTGATCATATTTGTAAACATTAGGTTGAACCACAACTAGACTTTGTTGATTGATGTTAGGACAAGTAGTCATTAAGGGGGAGACTTTGAAAATATAATTCCTACTTGTCATAAGTATGATGCTTTCAAAGTAAAGGAGTATATTCCTATTTGTTTGGAATATCTTAGATCTATATGTTTTCTAGCTTGGTGTGTGGTTGATATATTCTCTCAACCAAGTGATTGTGTGTCTAACATAGTATGCCTATCTTGAAACAACACCACGTGTATTTATATGAAAGATTATTTGATTAATAGTATGTGTGATAAGTAAATTTGGATCAAAACCTATGCTATACCACTCAATCTAATTTCCTTTAACATTTCATAACATATAATTAATAATCATTAAAAAAAACTTAATAAATTTAACTAATAAGCTTTTATATTTTATATAATATATAATATATATATATATATATATATATATATATTATATTTATATATATATATATATTAACTAGATGAATTGAAATAATCATTTATATTCATAACCATTAATTTTCAAAATTAATTTAAATTTATTAATAAAAATATAAAAAATCATTATTTTCCAATAATAAAAAAATTAAGGTTATATGTATTATATTAAAGTATTCATACCACTATTAAAAAACTAAATTAAAAAGTTATAAAACATGTGAAACAAAAATGACTCATTTATATATACTATTAGGATTTTAATATAATTAGAGATAATAATATTTCTATATATAATGTGAAATTTATATAAATATAAACAAAAGTATTAAGAACCATAATAGATCTAGAAAGACTAAGAGGAATCAAATCCCTTGAGGTGCAAATCTTTTTTTAAATTTTGTCCTCAAAATGAACTTGCATCTTGATATTTTTGATGCCTCTCTTTGGTTGCTAGATCCACAAAGAAAAATGTCTCATTTGTATAATTATTAGGATTTTAATAAAATTAAAAATAAAAATATTTCAATATATAGAGATGCGAAATGTATTTAAATACAAACAAAACTATTAAGAACAATAAGGAATCTCTTGAAGTGCAAACTTTTTCTTAAATTTTGCACCCAAAATGAAGTTTGCATCTTGATGATTTTGATCACAGTTGATACTTAGAAGATCAAGAGATAAAATGGATCTATGTTGATTATCTTTATATATGTATAGCTTTTTGTTTAGCGTGTCATAAAATAGATTAAATATTGAAGCATAAATGACATATTAAAAACATAATAATTTATTATTAATGATGATTAAGAAATTAGATTCAAAATAAAAAATATTTAATAAAAAAATAATCAATTATTGATTTCATTCTAGTTTATTAAATTATTATAAATTAATCATTTTTAAAACTAAAAATGGAAGCATGCATTGTTATTGCATGGAGACCCAAGCTATGAGAGATGTTGTAGTGTTCTTAAATGAGTGAAAACCTTTAAATGTAGTCTTTATATGGGAGATGTTCTAATGTTGATGAAATGAAACATTAAATAAAAAATTAATAAAAAACATAATGTCTTCTTATTTAAAAATTATATGGCAAAAATATTTAAAAAACAATGAAAATAATAAGTAGATTCGATTTAAATTGTTTTATTATATTGGAAGTATTTTCGCTCATAAGTTTATAAGCAAGTTTTTTCAAAAATATATTATAATATGCTTATTACATTCAAAAAAAATTAAACAATATTTGTGACTATAATTCCAAAACATATAATTAACAAACATATAAAAACTTAATCATAAACATACCCATGATGCATATGCAATCCCGGTGGAATAAACGATTTGGTGTGTCTATTTTGAAATGCCCAAAAATGATAGGATGTGCATATATATAATGGCAATGAGATGGGACGTAAAAAATTGCAATACAAACATATATTGGCAGGGGAATGAAGTTCGTTAAGAGATATATTCGCGGTATTATGTATTAAAAATTTTATTCTAAGTTTACTCACGCCATGAAATACTTAGCTGTTGAACGTGCCAATGTTTGTTATTAGTCCTTGCCCTTCCGGGCTGGCAGGGACTATAGTAATCGATTTGTAAAGCTAGCATTACTTTGGCACTGTAACCAACCAACGTGCACGATAACCAACCAACATTATATAACTTAAAACAAAGTTTGCTGAAATGCAACACGATATTTTATATTTTTTTATTCCTTTAACCAATGAACGTATTTTTCATCTTATTTGGCCTCAAAACGAGGCATACGGGCAGGTATACGGGCTCAAAAGTTAGGACAAGTACAAGTGATCAGGTCATTTGACAGTTTCATGAACTCAGTTTCATGAACTAATGCTATGTTTGCATTAGCATTAATCGCCTTAACATAAAATGTTAACAAAACTAACAAAACTTATGTACTTATGTTAAACCATAACCATGGCAGCCCTGTCGTGTCAACATTGCCCTGCCGTGTCAAACAATCCCTGCAGTGCCGTGTCAAAACCGTAATTTGCATGAGAACAACGGCCTGCCTTAAAATGATATTTGTTTGTTATCTGTAGCCAAATGGAGAGAGTCTGTAAGATCAAGTTGGAATCATGAAGTTCTGTGGCCTGCAGGATCGTATTGTTCTTGCCGCTATCTGCTGTGGGTGGAGAAGCTGGTCCAGTCCAGGTTCACATTGTGCCTGCCGCTATCTGTTGTGGGTGGAGAAGCTGGTCCAGTCCAGGATCACACTGTTCCTCTTCTACAGATAGAGAGGTCAAACCTGCACAGGTGATGATTTTAGTCCTGCAATAAAATTTAGAATAGAATCATCTTAATCTATGCATAAGAGACTCAAATTTGTCTCTGTCTGTCTTTAATATTTCTTCCCTTTCTTCTGCTTACATGAAAGTATACTGATGACCTAGGTTACAGTATTGAAATCTCAGAAGACGTCGTTGGGCCATACCTTTTCTACGAGGCCCATGGGATGAGCAGATTTTATGCACGTTCACAGTGTTTATATATATTGTCATTGCTTATATATATACGCACACTACCAGCAAGAATATCTATATGAAAAAAGGAAATATTCAGAACGAAGTCCTTCATTGAATAAAAATTAAAATACCCAGCAAGAATATGGTAGTCTACAAAAGCAAAAACAGGAAAAAAACTATGTTCGGTAAAGAATTTCAGATCAAGTGGGATATAATAACTGTTTTTACATCAAAATCAGAAGAGAGCACAAAATATAACTCAGCCAAATTTTCTGAGAGAAATAACTGCTTCTGGAAACTTTGTATTTTGTAACAGAGACCTGTCAGAAAACAGAGGCAAAACTGAAGCTCGAAGGTTGCTTTGGGAAGCCCATACAATTTACAAAGAGGAAAATGCAAATATACAGAGTATTAAGCTGCAATATTTATTATTGCATTTGTGCAGGAGTTTGGCTTATTGCCACTCGAAGTGGCCAGGACAGTTGGGGCCTAAGAAAGTACAATACATTAATCAAACTATATGTACACATAATTCAATACAACCAATCAAGCTCTATGCAATCAATCAAGATCTGTGCAGGCAGAGTTCAGTGCAAATATTCAAGCTCTGTCCAGACACATTTCAAAATAGACAATCAAGTTCAGTGTACGCACATTTCAAGACAGTGTCAAGCTCTGTCCAGACAATAGTTCCATATGAACAGAAACTAGGCTTTTTTTCCATTTTTATGGAAATATGATTGCATCAAAACCCTAAGACCCTAAATAACCGATTTCCTACACAGACATTCATGGTTTAACCTCAAATAAACAACATTTAGCATGATAGCTTACCCGAACTTAGTAAAAGGACTTGAATAAACTTATTGTCTCCATTTTCTTTACAGATTTTCAGGATGCCAAAGAAACCTGCCAGCAATGGCGAATATGCAGTTAGCTCCTCTGTCGACTGAACCTCACTTGTTCGCGGTCGCAGCTTACGACCTCGATACAAACCTTCCCCCTTCACACAGTAAAAAGGTTGTGATGGTTGCAGTTGTGATGGTTGATAGGGTTAACTTTGCTCCTGGGTGCGGATCTCGTCAGTCTGGGTCTGGATCACGAAGGTCTGGGTCTGGCACTGATGGAAGTTATGCTGCTGGTACTGGATGAAGAGCTTACTGAATGAACAAGGGAAGCAGCTGAACGTCCGATAAAGAGGGCTTACCCTCGGAGTAGGAGACAACCATATGTGGCATAAGATTAGGGCGAGCGCCAACAACTGGCAGCCATCCAGCCACAAGGCTATTCGAACATAGTGTAATGACAACTGGGCATATTTTACGAACACATGATTTACCGATGTATATTTACCGATGTGCAATTCAACATTTGTTTCTTCACTTTACATAGCTTATCATGTGTTGTTTCACTTTATAGAACATATTTGCATTAGCTCTGCCATAAGCGTATTGTTTGGTCATCTTCTGAATATTTCCTTTGATATTAATATGAGGTGTTTTTTTATTTCTATTGTTCATATATATCTTTTATTTCCTAGTGTTCATATATATCTTTTGATATCGTGCACCATTTCCATTGGGATGGCTTCACAAGGACACCACACTGCAAGCCACAAAGCAACGTAACTTCAAATTTGGCATCTCAGTGCGTATCATTGATGAAGTAGAATGATATATCGCCCCATTTAGATATCTGTAAGGTGTTTATTGGCAGCCCTTCTTTGCGGAATCACAATGCCATATCCCTAGAAGACTACATAAGTCTAGTCTGATTAAAGATGGAAAGCCATTCCTGGTTAATACCTACAAGGGTGAGTTGGAAATCTCTTGGTTTCCGCCAGTCAAGCCAAATGATTAGTCAACGCAAGTAAGCAACATGTAATGACAGTTATTAAGCTGATTGATTGTCGTACAATCCTGGCTCTCCCTGTTAGTTCGCTGTCTAAAACTGCACTTCGCTCCCAATCGGTCGAGACTCAATTCCACTATGAATGCTCTCTTATTAACCTAATATCGATGCATCCATCCATGTTATGCTCATCGTGGCCATCTTCGACATCGGCAGCTTATGTACTATTTGATAGAAAATTCAAACCTGAAGATGGCTCAATTAGTAATGGAGCTCACTCATATGCAAACCATGATGTTCCCTTTGTCGTGATCGAATCGTCGGTGTACACAGCCGTCATAAACAATCAGACATGATTCTGCAGTCCTTGGCACTGAATTGGGCCGAAGTTGTGGGTGCAAAGTTTCTAAAAATCATCTTTTTTTTCACTCCCATGGCTTTTTTTACTTGATTTTATGATGGCTTTAGCAAAGATGCGTTATTGGGCATATTGAGTAAAAGCTCTGAGTGGCTGATTGAACTCTATGATTCATGTATACTTATAGATATTAACAATATGGAGGCCCATGTTAATTCTTTTCTATTCACACAGTGAAACAAAGCCCAACTACTGCTAAAAACTCACTTGATTTCAGGTACGATATTCTTTGGCAGAGCACCTAAAAGTACCATGCATGAACCTCTCAGTGGAATCTTCCGTGGTTCTGCTAGAATTGGCGGAGAGCAAGAGAACCATGACGTGAAGCACTAGAATCAATCTCATGGCTGATCGCTCGACGACTTTCGACTTTTTGTTTGACTATTGGGCTGGGGCAGGGACTAGCTGCCCCGCAGCCCGTCTTGTTTTTTTTGAACTCATAAGTGTTTATGTAAACTTAGCAATTACCAGCGAAGTAGCCAAAGTCGACATATCCAAAGTTAGTTCGAAATTACCTGCAAACCGGCCAAAATCGAAATATCCAAAGTTTTCATATTTTAGCACGATCTTTTCTCCGGGGACTTGTTATATCCATATTGCGCATAAGGCATAATTGAACACTTGTTGCAAGCAACTGTAAAAAGTTAGGAAGTTGTTTAAAAATTCGACCAAGTTAGTTGGTGAATATCTGTACATCAATCAAAGAGTCAATCAAAAAAGATTTATACGAATATAATGAAAGAAAAACTTTTAAATAATGCGTTACAATAAAAATGGTCGGCCCATCAACTTATTTATTCATAAATCTATTTTTTAATAATTTAATTCGAGTGGCTATGAATTTGACACATTTTTATTTTTATGATTAGGAAATGATTTTCGCAGTAAACCAGCTGTTATCGAATGCAAATTTCATAAAATGACATAGAAGTATGTATCAAATGCAAGTTTCATCAAAATAGAAATGATGAAGAAGGAGAATAGTAATTTAATATTTTTTAAAGTTTCATAGCATCAAGTACAAAAATGATGGAAAAGTAAAATATCAATTTTTTAATTAAAATAATGTATCTCTGAATTTGTTAATCACAAATTGTTATAAGTTTCATAAAAATGACATAGAAGTGATGTATTAAATGCAAGTTTCATCAAATGACATAGAAATGATGAAAAGAAATACGTACCAAAGTGATAGAAAAGGAAGAATATTAATTTAATATTTTTTAATTAAAATAATGCATTTATGAATTTGTTAACCAACCAATGTTATTAGAATATGGTGAAGCTATGTGTATGGTATCATATCAGAGGACATGAACCAATTCTCAGTGAAGAATGTTATTGGAATATGGTAAAGTTATATGTATGGCAGCTGAATACAATGCAATCGTATCAAAGGACACATCAATGATCACAGTTATGTGTTGCATTATTTAAAACAATGCTTCAACCATGTGCCAATGAACCTTTGTTGTATTATTTAAGGCAACGCTTCAAACACGTTAATTTTTAGTAGCCTTTCAAGCTTGGAATATTCACTGCAAAGAAATAATCCTATGTTGTATTATTTAAGGCAACGCTTCAAACACGCTAATTTTTAGTAGCCTTTCAAGCTTGGAATATTCACTGCAAAGAAATAATATCACGGTTATTGTTGTTTGAAATACATTTTCATAGCGAACATCACCATCAGCCTAAACACAAGTTTCCACTAATCCAAGCCAGCTAAAAGAGGACCATGGTTTCAAATCTACACAAGAGTGTTTCTAAGATGCATAAATATTTCCTCACTGCAAATGTTTTTAAGATGCATAAATATTTCCTCATTGAATATGGTATCCAGTGGTGTCAAAAATGCAAGGTAATGAAGGAATGAATTAATAAGTCATACTCAGGGACTTTCCTAGATTTATTTAACTTTTAGAAACTTCAAAACCTTTCAACGATTCCTTGGGAATGAAAATTAAATATTGAAGCTTGTAGTAAAAAAAAAAACACAAGGCTAGAGTGAAAAGGAGATTGTAAGAATTTATTTTGAAACAAACAAGATTGTTACGTGATTTATATTATGTTGGATGTATATTATGATTTTGTGCATTTTAATTTCTTGAAGCAATTTCTTCAATTTTAAAAACAAGAATAGAAGCAACAGACCAATAAATCTTAGTTAAATATGTAAATTAATTCCTACTTAAATCTATTTAACTTTTTAAAAATCAAACCATTGGTAAAACTTGTGATAAAAGTTATATGTAATATGAAAATTTTACTCACTAAATTTTTATCATTAAAAGCCAAGTCGCATAATATATAATGACCTACAACAAATTCAATTTTTACTCACTGAATTTTTATCATTAAAAGCCAAGTCACATAATATATAATGAACTACAACAAATTCTTAGCCAACATTCATGGTTTCTCGATGTCTATGCCCATCATGGAGGTCTTGTTTGAGAATGACAAAATATTAATAAAATTGTATGTTTTAAGCCGTTAAGATGACCTTTTTACTTTCTTCATAGTCGAACCCGTCGGATATTCGGCCAGCTCTGCCATCGCTATCTCCCACTATTTCTTGACATATGTTTCCATGTGTCCATTGTCCTTTGTTTCCTTCCATCGATCGTCTCCCCCCTGTTGTTCGTTTTTTGGTGGGTTGTTACCTACGACCTAGAGATGCCACGTTGGTCACATGCATGCAAAGGAGTAGGTGGATGTGAGGTAATGCATTCTGCCACCCTACTGGCCTTTACAAATTTTCCCGCACAACACAGACATTTTGTTCCCTCTACTGCTCTCAGCTTCCCTTTTTTGCACTTAGATACCTTGCTTCAATCCTCTGTTTTACTCTGGTATGCCATTGCCAATTCCTAATTCCACTCATCATTTTTAGAACATCAGTAATTCTACTGACTTCAATCCCTCAAAACCCAACTCCCAATACGTTGGATATGTACAAAGTTGAGAACCAGCAAGGGGTCACAGAAGAGGGGATGGGAGTTAGTGGGTTTAAGTTCCAGGAAGACGGTGTTTGTTGCAATGAACGAGTCAAAATAAGCTACGCAGGGCAAAGATGGGATGGGATAGAACAAAGAAGACACTATGGGTAAAACTTGTAGTAAAATATATCATATAAACAATAACGTTGAAACAACCTTTATACAGTGTTGGTCAGACCGAGTGTGATGGCTGCCCTTGGTCACAATAGGTGTGATGGCTTCCTTTCATGGGTTGTCTCCTTTAAGCACACATTTTATTAAGTAATAAAGCAATCAACAAGCATCCTTGAGTTCTTCATCTCTAGAGTGGGCTACCTACATATGCTTTATGATAGGGTTGTAAATTATCAATCATCTAATTCATGCATAATTTAACCAGGATTCCAATATGAATAGTTACAACATAATACTCATGTTAAATATAGTTAAGAGTGCCATAGGCTAATCATGTTATCTATTTTCTCATTGTATAATGTATTATCGTAAGATTATTCATGATCTCTATGTATTACTATAAGATTACCCACGAGCTCTGATCCTAAGAAAGTAGGAGCACTATGATATATAGCCCTTTATGTAGGCTTAATTCTCTCTTGTCAAGCTTTGGTGTGCATTATAAGGGCTTGGTGTGGATGTGGTAGGGGTGATAGACTCCAAAAGGAGAAAAAAAAATGCAGGCATGTTTTCAAACCCGAGTTTTTAGTCTAAATACCTACATAGAAACCCGAGTGCATAAGGTTCCTTGTTGGGTAGATGGTGATTCATTCAAAACCTGCAAGTGCCGAAACCTGCATGTGTTGCAGATACAACTCAAGGCCCGATCATTAATCTCTTCAAGGTAGACAAAAATTTTCTATTATTTTTTTAACTGCAGTATATATGTAAAAGAAAATCCAATAGAAACAACAAACTGTAACTTGGAATCTATTACATAACCCAGAATCTTTTATACTTCCTAGATATATTTTCTCTTCCTCGATATATTTGTTGTTGATATTGTCATATTCATTATATAACCCAGAATCTATTATACTTCCTAGATATATTTTCTCTTCCTGGATATATTTGTTGTTTATATTGTCATATTCATTATATATAGCTCAAGGTTGCATAAATCTTACCGGAAAGCATACTTGAGATTTTTTTTTTTACTGGCTGTGTAGGTACATGTAATATATATCGCTCAAGGGTGTAGAAAGTTCAAGCTTACAGAAAGTGTACCAAAGAAAGAGTTGCA
The DNA here is from genome assembly GCA_000404065.3 of Pinus taeda. NCBI lineage: Eukaryota > Viridiplantae > Streptophyta > Pinopsida > Pinales > Pinaceae > Pinus > Pinus taeda. Next base: position 36,353 of record APFE031312918.1, on the reverse strand, counting down.
TCAAAAATTCTTAAATGCCATGCTGTGCTGCTAATGATGCACTATACAATGTTGTGCTGATGATGTGCTCCACAAAAACTCTTCCGAAAATTTCTTCCAAATTGTTCATCAACACAGGGATTCTTTCTTTCTATTATGAATCGATTTTTGTTCAAATGGAGAGGTACTTTCTATTATGAATTGATTTGAGTTGCCGAGAAAAGAAACTTAGTGCTTAACTACTCTTCTATTCTTCTTCATCGGTTACATGTCAATTGATTTGATTTGTAGGGAAAAGAAACTTAATGCTTAACTACTTAACTACGTTTCTTCTCTTCTTCATGAGTTACACGTCAAGGTTCTTAAATAAAGACAAAAATAACGACATCCTCTGTTCGATACGAAAGGATCCATCTAGCAATAACTCTGTGGCAATAACTTCTTAGATAAATAAATTTCCTCTTGTTCTAAAAAATATTAGATATAGAAAACCTTTCCATGATTAAACTTTCGATAAAAACCTTGCCACAACCTTACTTTGGATAAAATAAAATTGTGCAACCTTACTCCATGGCCTAGGTGAAGTTTGCAATAAGGGGTGGAGTGTTTTATCGCCACAAAACCTTCCTTAAAATTGAATTGAATGAAATTGTAAATATAAAACTTTGGTTAAAAACCTTCACTAAAATTGAATGAAATGAAATTGTAAATATAAAACTTTGATTAAAAACCTTCCTTAAAATTCAAAATTGAATCAAATAAAATTGTAAATATAAAATTTTGGTTAAATTTACATAGGCCAAAAAAAATTCAGTCAAAACATAAATTAATTGATAGTGAATGATCCAGCGATCGATATAGTCCTCCAGAAGGCAGGAACTAAGAGGCGATACACATGTTAACCTTTCATGACACTAACTTGAAGTTGATGCCCTCACATTGTATAATATATTGAATTGTTGTAACGAGAAAAAAACATTATCCAGAAATGCAAATTTCAACACTATAACCTTGTATTATACTAGTGTACTTCAACATTATTACCACTCTTATTTTGATTATGATAAATTTCTTTTAAGACTAATAAATTTGGAATTCCCCCAAGGCACCATCAAGCAATGTAACGTTTTTTTGTTGTATTTAATAACTATCACTTCCAATTTAAAGATAGTCGATTTGACGCTTCTTCACGGGGTACACCTAACGCATATAGAAGACAAAGTATTCCTCTCTCGACTATACCATAGTACCTAGACAATATAGAGTATCATTTTTTTATTAGGCCATAGCACATATATAAGAGAAGTATTCCTGGTTTGACTAGACTTTTCTAAAGAAAAAACTTCCCTACCAACTTTGAAAAAAAAATATTATCTAATAAAATATTTATCAGGCTGGAGTAGGAAAGAAATTAAAAAAAAAAACTATAAAAATATAACAAACATCTCCATCTATTATATAATATAATAAATCAAATAAGAACTTAATAATCATCATTTATTTCTTTATAAAGTACAAGATGTAAGGCTTTTTTTAGAAATAATTTAAAAGGGATATTTTTTAAGGGGTCTGATCATATTGTTTAAATGGGTCAATCATTAGAAATATATTTCTAGTTTAATGCTCTAATTATTAGAATTTATCTTCTCTTGAAAACTTATAAGTTCAAATAAAAAAAATTACACTAATTTTGTATATATCTTATAATATTAAAACTAAATTATAGTTAAGAAAGTGACCTACATCAATTAAATGTAAATGGTGAATTTTTTTTAACTAAACTATTTATTGATACTATTTTTTTAAAACCATTAACAGAAAAGAGAAAAGTTAAAAATTAAGTTCATGGGAGAATTACCCCGAGTCACAGGAGTCTCATATTTTGGTTAAAAAATCATCGTTCACTAATGTACAAAGTCAAGGGCATGGGACGATCTTTCATCTCATATTTTGGTTAAAAAATCATCGTTCACCAACGTACAAAGTTAAGGGCAAGGGACGATCTTTCGATATCAAAGTTGTTTTTGTCGGAGCGGGCAAGGGAAGATATTTTTGTAAAAAATAATGTTTGTTTAACCTTGAAGGGATAAGATTCCAAATAAGTAATCTTCGTTCGATGGCATGACTACACTAAACACGCTTGAAGTGGAAGGAATGTTGGATAGAGACATCCTCATAAAATCATTCATAAAGCGCAGAGTGAACAATTGACTCGCAATAATTGATTCTCAATTTGACTTTTGAAAGAAGAAGGCTATCAGGAAATAGGATTTCCATATAACTTAGGTTATATCATTCCAAACTTCTTCTAGATTGAGCAATTCAATCTCACAATACTTGATTGTCTTTTTGACTTTACAGAAAACGAGGTTATTGATATACGAAAATAGGGTTTTCATCTAGCCTAGGTTATATGATGCCAAACCTCTTCCCCTTAAATCACCGTAACTGTAGCAATCAATTGAGTGTTGTTATGGATATACTGTAAACCATACCGTGAACTTTTCCTTGAGATTTTTTATTTTCCTTGAGGTTGAGCCTGAAGAACAGCCTGTATAGTCTCCCAACTTTGATCGAGTGCCTTTAACATAAGGTGGCTGGTACTTTAGTTGAGAGATAGCAATTGGTAAACAATAGCTTCAATCCAGTAATCAATTGGTATATTGTTTTTATTTTTTAAGTGGTTGGAAATAGTGGATGGAAATAATGTGATTAAGAAAATAAGATGTAAAGGTAATGAATCAATTATTCACTAATTATATATATTATATATAGTACAGAAATAAATTTTACACCGTTGTAATTGATACTTTGTCTAGTGACAATATTCTTTCGAACATTTTCAAGTTTGCTAATTTATCACAGTGATATTTTTGGAATGGTGGTTCAACCATGTAAGTATGTAAGTATGTTTGTTAGTGGATTTTTTTTTTTAATACAATATCTTTGAAGGTTGGAATTTCAAAACAGTTCTATTAATTAAATTTGACAATTTTCACACCTCCAAAACTTTTTTCACAATTTCACAAAAACAATTTGACCATTTTCTAATTTTTTAAATCATATTTCACTAACAAATCACGTGTGACACCTCAAATTCCAACCTGGACAAAAGCACGATCTGATCTAACCTTATCAATAACATGTTTGGTGAATCACAAAACTTCTGATGTCTCCTAACTTTCATGGATAATCTTTAATAGAAGATGGGTTGCACTTTAGTAGAGGCACACTAGTGCCCATGCCCACACAAAAGCATAAAGTAATAATAGCAGACAGCTGCTCCACACGACCTTCTCTCGGCTTCTAGCAGCTTTATGGCTGCAGCACGACATCTCTATGTTAGAAACTTCAACTTAAATTGTCTTCCTCAAGGGCTCCGCAACTTTCAACGCTTGTGTCCGACTTTATCATCTACACAAAGTCGATGCTACAAAACAAACCACTACAGTGTAGGATCTAGATACTTTGTTTTATGCTTCAACACAGTAATAAATACACTCCTTTGTGGCCCACTGCGAATAAGATGAGGGCAATTATTGCCAATTAAGTATGAATCTGTTGTCTTATACTCCATTGTTTCCTGCCAATTAAGTATGAATATGCTCTGACACCATGTCAAAAATATGAATCAAACTTTTATTAAATTGACTGAGCAGCTTACAGGTGTGGAACACCACTTGTAAGACTGCCTCTGCAGTGCAGGATTTACCTTCATTCATGGAAACCCTAGGTTATATTCTCTTCTTTCTATCAGGATTCACAGGAAATTCAGCCCTGTGTAACTTTCCAAGTGCACATGCATCACAATAAATATCAAAACTTGGGATTTAACTAAAGGCAAACATCCCTTAGGATCTGAATGGTTGTATAAGCCTAAATTTAAAGCAGATGGGAGCATAGATAAGTATAAATCTAGGTTGGTTACAAAGGGTTATTCACAGCAAGAAGGCATAGATTATGATGAAACATTTGCCCCTGTAGCTAAACTAAATACAATCATAACGATAATTTCTTTAGCTACCAAACACCATTGGATGATTCACCAGCTAGATGTTAAATCTGCATTTTTAAATGGGGACTTAAAGAAGATGTCAACTTATTGCAACTTTAGGGGTTTTTCAAACAGGGTGAAGAATATCTAGTTCATAGTTTGAAGAAAGCGTTGTATGGACGAAAATAGGAACCCAGGTCATCGTATGACAAAATTGATTCATTTTTCTTCCAAGATGATTATAAAAGGAGCAAAAATGACCCTAATATTTATACTTTGTTTGATAAAGAGGGAAGGAATGTTCTGATTGCTTTATATGCAAACAATCTAATCATTACAGGGAATGCTGATAATCTGATTAAAGAAATGAAACAGCATATGTCACAAGTTTTTTGAGATGAAAGACCTTGGAGAGCTACACTATTGTTTAGGGTTGGAAGTCTGAAGGGATTCTGGACAAACTTTTCTGTGACAAAGTAAGGATGTAAGGATCTTACAAGAAAAGTTCAGAATGGATCAATGTAAAGCCGCAGTAGTACCTTTACAATAGAATTTAAAACTTCATAATGATGATGGATCTAAGGAGGCATATGCAACTTTGTGTAGACAGATGGTTGGGAGTCTAATCTACTTGACTACAACTATCCTTGATTTGGCTAATGCATTCATTGCATTGAGCCAATTTATGTCAAATCGCCTTGAGATCCATTGGGTTGCAGCAAAAGTTGTTTTAAGGTATCTCTAGGAAACCTTAGATTTTGGTATTGTTTATACTGATTCGTGTGATGTTAGATTGATAGGCTTTTCAGACTCTGACTGGGCTGGTAATGTAGATGAAATACGATCCATAACAGGCTACACATTTAGCATTGGATATGGGGTTATTACATGGAGCAACAAAAAGCAGAACACAGTATCCTTGTCTTCTACAGAATCTAAATATCAAGCTATGTGTGCAGCAACATGTGAAGCAGTTTGGTTGAGGAGACTTCTCCTTGACGCTAGAGAAGAACAAAAGGTGATCAAATGCGACAACCAGAGATCCATCAACTTGCAAATAACCCAGTATTTCATAAGAACACCAAGCATATCAATACACATTTTCATTTTGTCAAGAAGAAAGTTCAGTCAAAAGAAATTCATATTGAGTATTTTAATAGTTGTGACAATGCTACTGATATTTTTACCAAACCTCTTGGTAGAATAAAATTTGAGTTGTTTATGGAAGTGTTAGGAATATCTGTGAATCCATTTCTCCATTAAGGGGGAGTGTTGATATTAATGTAGAAACAGTTCAAACCGAACACTAGATTAGGATTATGTTCCTGTTTTCTAGGATTTTGTTCATTTTCCCTAAATGTGTGTTTGTTATATATATTCCTCATGTAATGAATGAAGGCAAAGCGTACACTGCAAAGGCAGTCTTACAGGTGGATCTCCACACCTGTAAGCTGCTCAGTTGATTTAATAAAAGTTTGATTCATCACTTCCTTCTTCCACCAACTATGGCACACACCATTCTTCATTAGCACTCTCATGTCTTCAATCATTAACCTTCTCATGAAACAATGCATCTCTACTTGCAATCACTTTATGAGTAGAGGGATTAAATAGTTTGCAAGCCTTAAATTATGTATAATACCCAATAAAAATACATTTCATGGCCTTTGAGTCAAGTTTCTTTTTATCTTCCTTTGGGTTATGGGCAAAGGCTTTGCTGCCAAAAACTCTCAAATGCTTAACTGCAGGCTTATAAAACTTGATAGTGCAAAATTATCTTCACATCCATCAATCAAATATCATATTACATATATACAGGAGTATTGTCTCAAGATAGAAAAACTATATTGGACATGCAATCTGTTGGTTGAGAGAATATCTCAACCACACACCAAACTAGGGAAACCACTCTTATAGAATAGGAACAGACTCTTTACATAGAAAGTCACAACTGAGACAAGTAGGAATTAATATTTCAACACACCCCCTTAATGAGTACTTGTCTCGATATCAATTTGTAAAGTCTAGTTGATGTTGATGTCCATATAAAGGAGCAACCATCCACTGAATGCATGGGTACTAACTGATGTAACCGCCAGTCTTGTAGGATATCCTTTGCATACATGGTTCTTTCAAACATTATAACTGCACACCTGTACTTGTACCTGTAAATCCCCCTCCAATATCATTGTGGGTTTTCTCTGATCATCCATAACCATGCTCTCAATTTTATCGGATCACCCTCAACCATGCCCCCAAGGGCTCCCAGCCACCAAGGCTAAACACAACCACCAAGGCTCAACTTAGCCATGAAGGCTCAACTCAGCCACAAAGGCTTAACATAGGAAGAAAGGCTCGCCAAAGCCACTTTGGACCAAAAATTTTCTACTAGGGCACTCCAGCCACTCTGGGCTACAAACCTACCACTAGGGCACTCCATCCACTAAGGACTACAAACCTACCACTAGGGCAATCTAGCCACTAAGGCTCACTAAAGACCCGACTCAACAAGGCCGAGGGTTTTCTTGGCTAACCCTAAACCATGCCAACAGGAATCTCTGTCCCACTTCACTCTTACACGTGGTTTCTGGCTTACCAGAAACCAACACTACAAATACAAAGTGGTTTTTAGATTACCATGAACTGTGGGGGTACACACGCCTTATCAGCGTTACATTTCACACTCCAAATCTTGTAGTTACTAGATACATACTTAACAACGACCACTACAAAACATCTTAGACTTGTTTACTAATGTATGTGACATATACTATGAGTCTGCTTCATTTCAACACACAATATTTTACCTTATCTTTCCATCTATTGTTGCTTCACCCAACTAGTATCCACTGCCACAATCAATTTATTCTAAAACAATATCCAAACTTAGTCTCTTCATCTTGAATCTTTCCAACTTCAATTCACCATTGTTAGAGTGATCAATTCTAACAAATATCATTTACATGTTAAGTTGATCAGGCTCAACATGTCAGAGTCATAAAACCCAAAAATAATTCAAGAAAAGACTCATTTTACCAAGAAAATACTAATTTGAAGGATAGTGGAAGTTTTAGATTATCCCCATCAACTGTTTTTATTCGTTTGATAGCATCAAACTTTTTACAAACCAACAAACCTGTTGTAGTAAATACCAAAAGCACAGAAATTAAGATGAAAAGACGAAAGTCCATTAATCTGGACAACCATTATTGCAGAAGAGGATGAGGCTTCCTTTATACAACTATTCTCAATTACCCTAAAAAATAAATGCTTTTGTGATCCTACAGCTGCTGCCTTTTTCATGAACTCGCACTGAATCCTCCTCTCATCAGCATTGCCTCCTTTGATAAAGACAACCAAGACATTGTAACCCTCCATGACCGAAAATAGGAAAACCCACGCCTGCGTGAATCCCTCATATTCTTCCATCATTTTAGCAAGATCATCATCAGAAAGAAGCGAAAGAATAAATGGAATGTCAATGTGAGACCAGAGTCTGAGAAAGTCATTGTCAGGAATGGACGGAGATGAGCGAGTGACAACAATGCCCGAGCAAATAGTGTTCAACATCGACATACTCGACACTACACATGACATGTTGAGCATTATGTCCAAGTTCCTTTCCCACTTCTCCCTCAAGATTGGCCACTTACAAGCCCACCTAGAGGAACGCTTTCGATCTGCCAAAGAATTGGTGTACCATTGGGCACCTCCCACTGCCAATCCACAATATTATTTGCAGGTCATCCATGAAATTCACTCCCTGATGGCCAATGTTGACATCCTCAACAATATGATCGAGCACGCCCAAAGCCTAAGTATGGTGGCCAAAGATCGTCTCGTAGAAGAATCGCAACATGCTCTCCATCAACATAACCTGCTCTCGACCACCAAGGGATCTCAATTGGGATGGTGAGAAATATGAAATTCTATGATTGAGCACCAGAATGGTTGTAAGGAACTAAAAGGATCAGAATGCCCCTTGGAAACCCATATTTGGAACCCTCGTCCACCATAGCTAGACCTGACTTTTATTGTGAATCTTGTGTGCACGTATTCTTGCGTCGGAATAGCTTGGATCATAGAACTGCTTGTATTGGAGCACAATTTTAAAGGTTTCGATCGGCCATAGTTCTACCTTTCCAGGATTTGAGCACACATTCACCAACTTATGCACTCTAGATACTCTTCAATCCCACCAGCAGATCCTGATCTATCCACGCACCAATAGATCAACAACCCTTACCACACCCGCTTCAACACGAACTCAACAAAAAGTCTGAGTCTTCCACATGGTTCTTCAATCCACAACATGACAATCACTCCACTGCACCAGCGCTCTCGGCATCGTCTAATAGAGATCCAGGCTTTCTCTCGGCCCCCTCTAGCACCAGGCCTTGTTTGTGCCATGTTCATTTGACTTATATGGACAAACAAAAATTAACACGTACTTTCTCAAAACAAAGGTATATACTCCCTATTTCCCTCAACCCAGGAGGGGCCATGCCCTCAGGATTTGATACCATGATGAAACTTGATAGTGAAAAATTATCTTCACATCAATTAATCAATATTATATTACATATATACATGAGTATTGTCTAATGATAGAAAAAATATCTTGGGCATACAATCTATTGGTTGAGAGAATATCTCAACCACACACCAAACTAGGGAAATCACTCCTATAGAATAGGAACAGGATCTTTACATAGAAAGTCACAACTAAGACAAGCAGGAATTAGTATTCCAACAATATGGTTGTGAGTGGAATTGTTTCTTTTTTAATATAAGATCTTTGAAGCCAGTTTAGAATTTCAAAACAGTTTTATTAATTAGATTTGACAATTTTCACACCTCCAAACCCTTTTTCACAATTTCACAAAAACAATTTGACCGTTTTGTAAAAATTTTAACCATATTTGACTAACAAATCACCTGTGACCCCTCAAATTCCACCTTGGACAAAAGCATGATCTAATACCTTAGCAATACCATGTTTGGTGAATCACAAAACTTGTGATGTCTCCTAACTTTCATGGATAATATTTAATAGAAGTTGCGTTGCACTTTAATAGAGGAACACCGGTGCCCATGTCCACACGCAGTCATTGCAAATCAAGAACTATACAAAAGCATTAAGTAGTAATAGCAGACAGTTGGTCCAAGGGACCTTCTCCTGGCTTATATAGCTTTATGGATGCAGCACGATCTCTCTCTGTTAAAAACTTCAACTTAAATTGTCTTCCTCAAGGGCCCCGCAACTTGTAAGGCTTATGTCTAGCTTTGTCATCTGCACAAAGTCGACACTACAAAACAAACCACTACAGTGTAGGATTTAGATACCCTATTATGCTATTCTTATTTAAATCCAATGTGTGCAATTTAGATGTGTTTTTTTCATTTATGTTGCTTTGCTGCAATGGGAGTGTTACTATTTTATATCTTTCTCTTGCATTTATGATTATTATTGTCTTTTGTGTGGACCTCTTCACTTTGTTCACGTCTTCCATAAATGAAAATATTGTTTACATTTATAATATTATTGTTGGGATTTCATGTTCTAGGTGTTTATATCAATATTCTTGAGAGGCTTAAATTCTATTTATTGTTTACAATGTAGTGATATAAACGTGTTATTATTAATGCAATGATGATTTATCATGTTTTAGTGCTTTATGGTTTGCAATGTGGTTCTCATATTGGTTTTGGTTTATGCTTTTTATTATTTTCTGTGTTATAGCATTGTTTATGTTTATATATTGATGCCATGGATTTAGGGCTTAGGTTCGGTTTAATATTTCCTTGGGTTTATAATATTAAATGATTAGGTTTATTTGTTCTTTAAGTTTGTAATATTAATAATTCCTTCAGTTTTTAATTTATTCCCTTTGTTTTATTAATCCCCAACTTTAAGGTTTAAATAATAGTCCTAAGGTTTAATATTAATCCCTTACATTTACAATGTTTATTCCTTCAATTTATTGGCGTGCTACTTTCATAATATTAACAATGCCTAGGGTTTATTGATCCATTAGGTTTATAATATTCATAGTCACATGGGTTGATCAATTCGTTCGGTTTAAAAAATTAATTCCTATTAATCCCTTACCATTTTGATCCCTTTGGTTTCTAATATCTTTACCTTGGGTTTATTAATTTCCAATGGTTTATAATATCAAATTATTGGTTTTCTTTGTTCTTCAACTTTTTAATATTAATCATTTCTTGGGTTCATAATCCGTTGAGGTTTTAGTGTTAATTCCTTGGGTTTATTATTCCTTCGGGCTTATTATGTCAATCCCTTAGGTTCATTAGTCCCTTAGGTAATTGGGAGTTTCTTATGTCTCGGGCTGATATGACATTGCATCCCAGAGAAAGAGATTTATTTAATGCAACAGTTCACATGTTTCCAACAAATAATTTGGTGTCCTTCCATAATAGGCATATGTTAAAATCATTAAATTGTCCTTCCTGTGCGAGATCGCGATCCAATAACCGTGAATTTTCCCCAGTCAAACTCCGTAACAAATTTCCCAAACTCCTATTCACCACTTTCGTTTTCCCATCAGTCTGCGGGTGATATGCAGAGCTAAAGTTTAGTTGCGTGCCCAACTCTTTCCACAGGGTGAGCCAAAAGTGTCCTGTGAATTTTACATCCCTGTCAGAAAACGATAGAATTGGGTAGTCCATGTAATCTAACAACTTCCGTGAAAAATAGGTGAGCTACATACGTGGCATCACTAGTTTTCCGGCAAGGAATAAAATGAGCCATTTTCGAAAATCTATCTACCACCACCATCACTGAGTCATACCCCCACTGTGTTCTAGGCAGTCCTAAGATGAAGTCAATGCTGACTGAGTCCCATGGCCTGCTCAAAACTGGTAGTGGTGTGTAAAGTCCAGCATTTTGACTGTGTCCCTTCGCCAGTTGGCAGACTTTACACCTGTTCACATATCGTTGGATATCCCTACACATTCGGGGCCAGTAATAAAAGTGTCTGAGCTATTCCAAAGTTTTATCTATGCTAAAGTGGCCGGCTAGACCACCACTATGTTTCTCCCGTACAATATTTTCCCTCATCGAACAGTCCGGGATACATAACTGTCCACCTCTAAAAAATAATCCTTGTAAGTTGTAGTCCAACCATGGGCTTGTATTCCTCAACACGGGACTTTGGCATGCTTCAAAGGCTTCTTTGAAATCTGTGTCGGTCTGGTACAAATCCTTTAGATGTTCGAATCCCATCACCTGTATTCTGCTCTCCTGTAAGAGCAAAGCTCTTCTGCTCAAGGCATCTGCCACTTTATTGGCTTGTCCACTAATATGCTTTAGCATGAAGGTGAAGCTCTGCAAGTACTCTACCCATTTGGCATGCTTCTGGTTCAACTTGTGTTGTTGCAATACATATTGTAACGCTGAATTATCAGAAAACAATACAAACTCGTTGCCCAGCAGGTAGTGTCTCCAATGCTTTAAAGCTTGGACCACGACATAAAATTCCTTGTTATACGAGGAGTATTTCTACATGCTTTCATTTAATTTCTCACTAAAAAATGCCACTAGTCTGTCTTCCTGACTGAGCACAGTGCCAATAGCTGTCCCACTTGCGTCACATCGGACCTGGAAACGTTTGCTGAAGTCGGGTAGCCTCAAGATTGGTCTCTCTGTAATCTTCCGTTTCAGAAGTTGAAAGCTGTCCTCTAATGTACTAGTCCAACGAAAAGGCTGACTAGCCTTCTTGATGGTGTCCAACATTGGTGCACAGATTTCATTGAAATTTCCAATAAACTTCCTATAAAAACTTGCCAATCCGTGGAAACTACGTACCTCAAACAAGCTCTTGGGTGATGGCCAGTTGACGATTGCTGCGATCTTTTATGGATCCATCTTCAATTCATTTTTGTGACTACAAACCCCAAATAAACCAGTTCCTTCTGTAGGAAAGTACATTTTTTTAAGTTTATCAGCAGTTTGTTCTGCTGTAACTTCTCTAGCACTCTTCGAACATGCTGAAGGTGTTCTCCTCTTGTTTTTCTAAAAATCAGAATATCATCAAGGTAAACTATCACAAACTTGCCAATAAATTCTTTTAACATCTCATTCATCAACCTCATAAAAGTACTAGGAGCGTTGCTCAAGCCAAACAGCATGACTAGCCACTTGTACAGCCCTTCATTGGTTTTGAAGGCTGTTTTCCATTCATCTCCTTCCCTGATCCTCATCTGATGATATCCACTCTTCAGATCAATCTTCGTAAAATAGGCTGCTCCGCTAAGACAATCCATCATGTCATCCATTCTGGGTAGGGGAAATCTATACCATATAGTGATTTTATTGATGGCTCGTGAATGCGTACACATCCGCCATTCTCCTCCCTTCTTAGGTGCAAGCACTGTTGGTACTGCACACGGGCTCAAACTTTCTCTGATCAGTCCCTTATCTAGCAACTCTTGCACTTTTTTACGAATCTCTTCATTGTCTTTCAGGCTCATTCTGTATGCTACCTTGTTCGGTAGACTTGCTCCAGGTATAAAATCGATATGATGGCTGATGCTCCTTCTGGGTGGCAACTTATCTGGTAAATCGTCAACCACAATATCCTTAAATTCTTCCAACAGTGCTTGTATCTCTGTAGGAAATTCTGATTTTTCTGTGTTCAGTGGCACTGCTCTTGTCCTCCTTACCATCGCGTAATTCATCTCGTTTTCTTCAATCTGCTTAACAAACTATTTTCCTGCTATTAAAAATGCTTTTGTTCCACTTGACTCTGCTGTATCCTCCTCCTTGATGGGTACAAGCGTATGTTTGACTCCATCTTTCACAAACTTATAACAATTTGTTTTCCCATCATGTGTCACCTTCCGGTCATACTACCATGGTCTTCCTAGCAGTATATGGCATACGTCCATTGGCATAATGTCGCAGACAACTTTGTCTTAATATTTGCCAATATGAAATTCAACCTCACATTGCTCATCAACTAATAACTTGTGGCCTTTCTGTAGCCACGACACCTTGTAAGGTGTGGGATGTTTAAGTCGCCTTAATCCCAGCTTTTCCACCATCTCGGTAGCAACTAAGTTATCTGTACTCCCGCTGTCTATGATTAATTTACAACACTTCCCATGTGATTTGCAAACTGTTTGGAACAGTGCCTTTCGCTGGTTCTGTTCAGCCATTTTCTTTGTTGGCTTTAACAACACTTTGTTCACAATTAATGCCTCCCCTGTTTCTGCCACATTTTCTACTTCCCGGGGATGTGCTTCAGCTTCCTCATGCTGAGCAACAAATGCTCCCCTCTGGCCGGTATGCTTGACTTCCGGGCATTCGAAGGATCTGTGCCCCCACTTATGGCACCTATAGCACTGGACATTTGTCCCTCTTCCGCGACCATTTCCTCTTCCCCACTGATATGGACGACCTCCTCTAGTGTTGTCCCCCTTCTCTGTTATCCCTGAAGCTTTGGAGTTGCTACCTTCCTCACTGTTAGTGGCAATTCTTCCTCTGCCGTAGGACTGTCCTCATCCTCTGCCATTTCCTCATCCTCTCCTATTGTTCTATTTCCTATTAATTTTTTCTTCAGCCTTTACAGCACTTTGAAAGGCTTCTTCTATATTTCTTGGTGAGAGAATACTGATCTCATCCAGTATTTCCATCCTCAAACCATTAACATATCTCGATGTCTTCTCTGCAGTATCATCAGTATAACCAGCCTGCAAATTTACACGATAAAATTCCTCTGTGTATTCCTTTATGGTCATACCTTTCTACCTTAGATTCTGCACTCATCGATAAAATTCAACCCGATAGTCTTTAGGCAAAAACCTGCCCTTCAGTTTTTCCACTATTCTCGGCCACTTCTTTTTTGGTAGTTTGTTCATCCTCTTCCTGTCCGCTTGGACGTTATCCCACCATAAAGCAGCGTGTCCATTTAACTTGGTCGCAGCAAATCTAACTCTTTTTTCCTCACTGATCTCTTCATTTTCAAAATACTTATCTAACTCACTTACCCAATCTAGCAGAACATCTGCGGATAGACTGCCATCGTAATTAGAGATTTCAGGTTTGGGTTTGCTGCTGGCTAACAGTACTGATCTCAACAGTTTTATCTCTGGGGCTTCTTCCTCTGATCCTTCCATGGCAGTTGCTGCTTCATATTTTCTATCATCCCCAAGTTCTGGGTCTCTTCTCCTTCCTGCCTCCACTGCTTCTAAGCGAGCAGTAAGGACCCTCAACTCTACTCTCAAGCCCTCGTCTGCTCCTCTGTGCACACCTCTTCCACGTCCCCGTCTTTGAACTTCCATTTTTTCTTCTTTTTATTTTCTCGCTCTGATACCACTTGATGGGGCTAGCCCACGTGGTCCCTCCGTCGCTCCCTTTCCACTTAGCTTGTACTGTCGTTTGATATTTATGTGCACCGGATGTTGGTCAGAGATATTTTGATTATCAATCTGTATTCAATTAATGGTTTGTTTACGGAGGGTTTGTTGGCGGTATATGCGATGGACGCCTGTATTGTATGGGGATTCTAAACCCCGCCCTCATATAGGGTTTCCACCACCTTTGATTTCATTTGGTTCTGTGTTAGTTTTGTTACCTCCTTCCGTGAGCTCTCGGCGATTTGCTGGTTTTTTTACAGTGGTTCCTTCCTGCGATGCTTTGTATTCGGTTGAAGCTTGGTTCCCGGATTCTGTATGACATGAGTTGGTAGTTTGCAACTTCGATGGGAGTTCTATTAGTCGGTCTAGGGTTTTGTTGGTCTGAGTCTGTTGAGCTGTATGCTTGCGGCGGTTCTCACAGCATTGTTTGTCCGATTCCTATTGTGGAAGTGTCTCGTTCCATGTTTGTATTTAGACTTTCCAGGGTTTCGATGGTCGATTTCGTTTATGGGTTTCTGCCTCTATGCATCCTCTGTTCGATTTATGGTCTGGGTCTTCGCTTTCGTTACCTCTGTGTGTCGATTTTTCTTTTGAAATTGGTTCTGGTCTCATTCTACAGCGACAATTCGGCTCGGGCTCGGTCTTGACAACACAATGGTGTCATTCTTCGTCGTTTCCTACTCCAATGCAGCTGGTAAGCTTGCTCTCTCTGCTATTTCGCTCTACATGTTCCTCCTTCGGCCTCTAACAACTTCGGCTCCTTGCGAGCAGCAAAAAAAAAAGTTTGTGGTGGTGTTGGTCACGGCTCCTTCGCTGGGTAAGTGGATCCCTTTGTAGCTTTTCTTGTCTTAAAATTAAAATTTATTTCAAAACATTGTATTTCCTTCCACTGGATTGTAATGCTCATCCTATGATGTTTTCTACAGGTGCAGCGACCGAGGGTTTCGATGCTGGGGCCTTCGACTACTCCAAGAAAGTTTCGGGTAGCATTGTTTTATTTGTCTGTACTTGTTTGCCTGCGTCTCTCGGCATATGAGTTGGTTTAGCTGTAGGCTTTGAGCCACTATTGTATTGAGTCCTGTTCTAGATAGGGTCTCTGTCAATTCGTAAGAGTCGGTTTGGAAAATGTATGCGATTTTTTATTTACGTGGATGAGGGTTTACAGTCCCCAAATCCGCGAACTGGGTTTTGTT
The DNA here is from genome assembly GCA_000404065.3 of Pinus taeda. NCBI lineage: Eukaryota > Viridiplantae > Streptophyta > Pinopsida > Pinales > Pinaceae > Pinus > Pinus taeda. The sequence goes on along the minus strand of APFE031312918.1, from coordinate 20,804 downwards.
CTCAAGTTGTTTTTAAATATGGAATATGAATGGACATTAACTTGATGACTGTAAGTGAATTTCTGGAAATGAAATTTTCGTTATGCTGCTAGGATTTGCATACCTGGGTTTTATTATGGTTGTTCTTTTCTCTGTGTTGGCAAACTCTGTCTTTTCGTATGTAAAGAAATGTTGGACGACTCCCGTTACACGTTTTGGTTCCTCTGTTCATACTACTTGCAGGAAAACGTTGTTCTTCTTATTTGAATTCAATGAATTCGGTACTCAAAGGTCTCTTTGCTTTAATTATTCCTGTGACCAAGCTTTTATGACATTCACACAGTAATTTCTCTGTTAAAATATTTCAGACACAAATAGAACACTATGAGGATATGTGCACATAAATTTTGATTATTTGTATTCTTTTCTTTGAATATCTCTCCTTCTATTCCGACCCTTGTTTGTGCTTTGTTTCACTCTTTAATAGCATTGTTACAACTTTTCTAACTGCTGGCAGTTTGTCCAGTTTGTCAATTAGTTACAGCAGTTAATTTTCATACTGAATTTTGTTTGATTTTCCAGTACATTTTCTTTTTCATGAATTTCTACAATAACAACTTAATTGTTTCAAAACAATGACCCTACTCTAATTATTACTATTCCTAATTACATCTTATTACAGTATCTCTAAATAACTTAATAAAAGAAAAGGAAATTAGAAGAAAACACGTATATTTCCCACTACATGAATCAATCCCTCTATCCTCTTCAGAAACCATATTCCCTTACTTGTGTCTTTGCCCTGTCAGCTAGATGCTCCTGCATCATTAACTCTCTAAGGAGTCAAAATCTCTAACCTCTAATGTTTAAGGCCCTATTTATCAACATAGGCTAACCAACATACAATATTCACCTATCGAGACTTTAATCACCCCTTAACCTTCAAATACGACTTTATTAAAGCCTTTCTTTTAAATCCTTCCTATTTGACTAAAACCCTCTCATTAACCTTTATATATGTTAATATCAAGACTTTCTTTACCCTTCTAAACCTTAGTTACCCCTTAACCACACACACACACACACAGATATATATATATATTATATCTATATAAATATATATATATATTATATATATTATTATTATATAATATTATATATATATATATATATAACCATTGTTTCTTTAAACCTTGGTTATATATGTTTAAACACATAAACCTTCTGTCGGTGCTATTCTCCTTTATAAACCTTTTACAAAGGAAATGGCCGCAAAACATACGTTTTCACTTTATACAGCCTCTGAACGAATTTCGAGGTTCCACCTTTATCGCTAATCATAATCGCCATCGTCTACAGTGACATTAACATGTGGTTCCTATCTCCACCGATATGCGATTAACCTCCGAACTCAAAACACATTAACTACACCATATAATACCATCGGGTCTGCTCCTTTGTATGTCGCATCACTTCTCTGTCGTTGATCTTCTCCTGAAAGATCCAACGGTTGACGGTAGATTTCAGGTTGACAAGACACACGAGGATTAACCGCCTGATAAAGCGGTTTCCCCACACTCCTTCACTACTACGTGTCCTCTGATTTGTGGAATCAGAGCCAAAACTCTCGATACCTCTTACCACAGCTTTGCCACCCAAATTACTAGTAGAGGTTATAAACCTGCCCTTTTATTGTGTTAACTCCTACGCTCTTCCATATGCGATGACCGTCTATCTACTCTATCGAACGATTCCAGTAGTTCCTTTAAGTTACTATGTTGTTTAATCTGAACCGCTGATCACCGAGATCCAATGGTTACTATGTGGCAACGCCTCACTTCTCCGCTCATACATTTTTTACTTTGACTTTACGCTATTTTCATTTTTTCCTTTATGGGTTTGGTGTTTTCTTCAGGGTCTCCATTTATAATATTATTGTTGGGATTTCATGTTCTACATGTTTATATCAATAATCTTGAGATTTATACTATTAATACGTTCATGTATTGATATAAATGTATTTATGGCTTAAATTCTATTTATTATTTATAATGTAGTGATATAAATGTGTTATTATTAATGTAATGATGATTTATCATGTTTTAGTGCTTTATGGTTTGCAATGTGCTTCTTATATTGGTTTTTGTTTATGTTTTTTATTATTTTTTTATGTTATAGCATTATTTATGTTTATATATTGATGCCATGGATTTAGGGCTTAGGTTCGGTTTACTATTTCCTTAGGTTTATAATATTAAATGATTAGGTTTATTTGTTCTTTAAGTTTGTAATATTAATAATTTATTTGGTTTATCATTTATTCCCTTTGTTTTATTAATCCCCAATATTAAAGTTTAAATAATAGTCCTAATGTTTAATATTAATCCCTTACATTTACAATGCTTATTCCTTCAATTTATTGACATGCTACTTTTATAATATTAACCATCCATAGGGTTTATTGATCCATTAGGTTTATAATATTCATAGTCACGTGGGATGCTCAATCTATTAGGTTTAAAAAAATAATTCTTATTAATCCCTTACCATTTTTGATCCCTTTCGTTTCTAATAACTTTCCCTTGGGTTTATTAATTTCCAATGGTTTATAATATCAAATTATTGGCTTTCTTCGTTCTTCAACTTTTTAATATTAATAATTCATTGGGTTTATAATCCCTTGAGGTTTTAGTGTTAATCCCTTGGGTTTATTATTCCTTTGGGTTTATTATATCAATCCCTTGGGTTCATTATTCCCTTGGGTTTATAATATCAATCGCTTGGGCTTATTATTCTCGAGTCAAACATGGTTTATTATAGTGTCGACCATGGCCCAACATGGAATTGTGATAGGAATTGTCTCAATATGTAAATCAATGATGATCGATCATGTGTATTTTAATGTTTATAATATCACTCCCTTGGATTTAATATTATTCCCTTGGGTTCATAATCCCTTGGGGTCTTAGTATTAATCCCTTCATTTTATTATTCCTTTGGGTTTCTCATATTAATCCCTTGGGTTTATTATTCTCTTATCTCCTTAGACAAGGATTGGGAGTGTTGTTTACTTGCATGGGAAATATCCTTAAAGGATGAGACTTGTGAAGCATATAGACCTATCAAATCCAAAATATGGTTAAATTTCCTTCTATAGGAAACATATTTTTGAAAAAACTTCATATTATTATCTCCTCAAAAAAATAGATAGATTTTAAATGTCCACTTAGTTTCTTCTAGCTTCAAAACGAATTTCTTTTTACCTTGAAGGTATTTTAACCATTCATCCTCATTGTCATTGAAAATACCATTGTTATTTTGGTCAAAAAAATCCTATGTCATTGCATCGACAACCTTCAAGTCTTCTTGGTATTCTTTCGCTTCTGCCTTTTCCCAAGTTGTAGCCACCTTCTTAACTCTAATAAAGTTGTTAGAGAATTTAAGAATTACTTAGAATTAGCTATCTAAAGCTTTCCTCCAAGACACAAGAGTGATTAAACCTAAATGGAAATGAGGAATTTTGATTCTCCACCTCAAATTTAAATAGGGTAGGTAGCTAGTTATGGTTCCCATCAAAACCTTCCAAATGATTTGTATCTACAAATCTCCTCAACGGTCTTCTTCAAAATAAAAAAATGTTCAATTTCTCCAAAACACCAACCTTGCTACTTTTGGAATTTCACCAATTTGGAAAAACCTTAATTGATTCAAGATCCATCAATATAAAGTCTTCAGATACATGAGTGAAATGTTCTTCTAGTGGATATAATCTACCAACCTCAACCTATTATTGAATTCAGAGTAATATTTAAGTCAACTTCTATGATCACAAACTCAAGATTCATTGATATTTTAAATTTTTCTAGAACTGTAACGAGTTTTTATATGGACTCTACAAGTTCAAAGTTTAAATATCTCATTTACACCCTGATCCTTTCCTTAAACCATAATTCTATAAAGAAACAGATAAAATTAGCAACCCCAAATAAATGTGTCTAACTAGTTACTAGACCATTAGAGAATCATTGTGTATCCATACCACAATTTATTTTCTCCTTCAAGATAGAAGAAATAAAATCGATTGATTTAGTTCCCTCATACATTGCCTCTTGAAACATAATCACATCCAAACTATAAATAGAAAGAAACATTATGAGGGGTAAATTTAGTAGGAAAACCCCTTAACCTGATAATATTAAAGGAAAAAGAAATCATGATGTAGAAATCTTCGTAGGGTTTTTCACGCTAAGTATCCCTTGTATGGTCAATTATTTTCCTACCTTTAACTCCCTTTAGGCCTTCAATTTCTTTTTTAAGATATATGATTTTCTTCTCTTTGGATCCAGTTTATAATGATTCAAACCTAAAGCACCCTTCATCCTTCCTCCTTCATTTTCCAAGCTATATTTCCTATAGGAAAAATGCGATAGGAGATAAAAAAGTTGATTATTTAATTATCCACAACTTGCTCAAGATTATTGAGTGGCCACCCTTAATGCAACTCTAGATATGCATTCAACACCATATTCAAGCATCAATAGTTCTCCAACTTTCATTAATGAAATACCACTAGGTGTGAAAACTATTTGAAGCTTGTTAGAAATCAATTAAAGAAGCAATGAAACACATAAAAATATTATGGAAACATAAACACAGAAACACATATAACAAGAGAGACAAAGATATATGTGGTTTACCCAATTTGGGCTACGTCCATGGAGAAACAACCAATCTTTCCTTTTATGTTATTGTTATCACCAAAAAATGATCAATTAGCCATTTCTATATACGTTGATTGAAATACACCGTGTCGATTTAACTTTACCATAGTAAAATCACTTTCACTCTAGAAAATAATTTAGTAAACCTCCTTTATTAAATTATTTTATGATTTAAGTCAAAAAATCCCATGAGAATAATTAGATAAATTGTTATTTGTTTAATTTTCTCTAGGAATTATTGTTAAATCATTATTTAATCATTATTCCTCGTCACATTTGACTAAATCCATTATGAATATTATAATAGATGCATTATTTACTGAATTTCCTTTTTTCGTTATTAAAATAATTATTAACACTATTTAATAATGATTTTGATTTCAACATTTTTGTTTCTCGCAAAATAATTAATAATCATTTTAATTTGTTAATTATTTTCTAATAAAGGAATTTAACCATTTTAAATTCCTCTTCCCTCTCTAATAAATATAATAAAGTATTCCAAGTAGTTAGATATGAATCTGGTCAAGGTTATTTTATTATTCTCCATTTTCGAGATAAACTCTATACTTTGTTATATAAAGGAGGGTTTTTCATCCATTTTTCACCATTATCATCATTTTCTTGAGCTCCCATTTGAGTTCTTCACTTTGTTTAGGTTTTTCACACGATTGAGAGAGGGAATTCTATTTATGAAGCACCAAGGATATCAAAGGACCCATCCCACGAAGGGGGACTTAGAGACCAATCTGTAGATCTCCTTCGCCAAGTGTTATCAATAAAGATTTATTCATTTAAAATAGTTTTTCCAATTGGGTTATTATTCTGGATACATTATTTTGTGGCTATTCATTTTGGATCTTGTTTTCTTTTACTACAGATTTCCCAATTGTATTGCAAATCTAGAACGACAACAACCATCAAATTTTTTTTAGGGTCACTTGTCACCGAGTGACTTAAGTGAGGATTGTTGGTACACCTTCTAGGAATTTTCACATTAACAGTTATCTAGAAAAATGAAGAAATACAATACACAACACACAACCACAGTAAAATTACCTCATATAAAATGATGGTTTCCTTCTATGGAAAAA
>APFE031312918.1:0-14546 GCA_000404065.3 Pinus taeda | reverse complement strand
ATAAGATAATCAGGGTCCACACCCAACAAATACTCCCCTCACAAACCTCTCCTTTAGGTGATAAGGACTCTTCATTAGAAAAATTGAGGTTGTGAATCCAAAGAAAGAGACTCGTTTCCTTTATTTCCACCAAATGAAGCTGAATTCTTATGGGACTTAACATTTTTAGTTGAGAATTCGTGTCTCTAGTTGGGAGAGTTAGGTTGATGTCAACACCCTAAATGGGTGACATTCTTCCTTTTGTTTCTTCTTGATCCAACGGAGTCTAATCATTGAGGACATCTCATTTTCTAATCCACCACCTCCTCTTAGGCTATCATTAAGGTCTTCAAATGCTACACTCCCTCCACAAAGGGTCTTCCCAATGACATGTTAACTAATGAAACAATTATAGTAGTCTAATGATTAAATTAGTGATGATTCCGCCCTAAAAAAAAGAAAAATTATGTTGACAACCTATTTGTAATATGAACTTTAATGAGAACTTTATCGATTCATTTGTTAAAGGAGTTCTAGATATTTTCCTTAATCATCATGAGACACCTAATGTTACCTCCAATTAGTTGTAAAACTCTTCATTCCATAATTCTAGTGTTATCCCAAGGATAAGCATTCAAACATGTTGTATACTCAATAGTAATGGGGGTCAAACCCTAGCTTCCAACTATGCAGTACTAAAGTGGAAGGCCCTTACAACTTGTCATTTTTAAATATTATAGTATTATCCTTTGCTCTATTAAATTTGAATGATATGCATCCCATGACCATCAACTTATATTGGAGGAATATCCAAGAATCTTTCACCATCTTGCTTCTAAACAAAGGATCAGAGCATTTTCTTTTAACAGTTTTCCACTTATCTTGATGATCAAGGGTTGGTTCATTAATACTTCGACCCTATCCATAATACATCAATTTTGAGAACTAGTTTCACGTCATCCTTTCTATATATAATACATTTTTTTCCTTTTCTAATTGTTAATGCATATTGAATTGACTTTGTCTCTAAGATGCATGCTTTAGAATTTGACCCTAGCTCCATCCCTAATAACACCTCTCTTACTCCTTCCACAACTTGACTAGAGTTAAGGACTTTAAACTTCACAATATGATCTATACTCCAAATTATATTTATCAAAGGCTCGAACACTTGCAATACATCAATCCCTATTTCATTTCCTTTGTGGTTGGAGTGAGATGACCTTATGTCATGATCTCTATCATCTATCAATGAAATGTCTAGCTTGACCATTGGCTTGCCATCTATCACTATGTATCTAGGAAATCAAGGCATCACCTAATAGACTAGATCCTCCTTAAAAACTTGTGTGTTTCTCTATATTTTAGCCAACTAATTATGCATCTAAAAGAGGAATAACAAATTCCATGAGTCATCCTTCCAATTGACTACTGTGTCTAGATTTTGAGCCATGGGTTTCATGATAGAGTAGGCCAAAACTCTAGAGTTTAAATACATAGCAAGTAAACAATGCAAAAACCCTAGGATGACCCATTACCTTCATTAGAAGACTCCAAACATATCCCTCAAGTATTTTATTCTTAAAAAGGACGCCATCATCTAATATAATATACCCATAAACGATAGCATAATAAATGACATAAAAATATATTTACTAACATATTAATGGATATAACATAATATTTACTATTAATGCAACATATATTATATCATTTAATACATTAATAATTTTTTAATTATATCTTTACTAAAGGCTCATTACTTTAGTTTTAATTATAATTTTAACATCGCCATTATATTATTAACAAGACAACTCTTTTTAGTGTTTTACAATTTATTGGTTTACTTAGTAAATGTAAGTATCTTCCATCCCAACAATACATATAAGTGATTTATTATCAAATCCATTATCTTATTCTTTAACTCTCTTAATGATGAATCTTGGTATGGATTTGAAATGTGAAGACTATGGCTACCAATGTGAATAATTTATAAGCTTTACATTCTAAAACAACTCACCAAGAAAATAATAAAATACATCATTATTATTTTCTTATTTATTTTTGAAAATAAATATTTTCAAAAATTGTGAAATTTTCGAAAAACAACATTGTATAAAAAGAATTATTGATACATTATGATTAAGAAAATTCTAAATGTCAAAAAAATAAGTTGAAAAAATTGATGATTTTAGAGTACCACTTCTTAAACAAATACAAATCTAAAATCAATCAATAAATAAATATGATAGTTCATCTCAAAAATCAAGAATTCTAAAAACTTCTCATTAAATAAATATTTATGTTATTCTCAACCTTTATATCTATACAATATATTTTTTTCTAATGATTTTCATATATTCTTATCATATCAATTTCATTTTCCATTTTATTTTAGTAAACTCAGTTTATTCTTCATTTCTAATTACAGAAAATTTTGACAATCTTTATTAAAACAAAAAAAAAGTTTTGATCATAAGATTTCACTTTATATTCTTTATGTATTTGACACTTCTTTATGGCACAGACTTGTTTGAGAGGCTCACCATGCAAAGGCTGAATCATTTATATAATAAGCGTTATGGTCATTTATTTGATTGTTATCGTGCGCACACACCCATATAAACAACATATCTCTAATGAAAAGTTAGTTTTTTTATTATTTTTTTTATTCAAAACTTTTAAAGTAATTATACAATTTACTAAAAACTGAACTATTTATTTCATAATGAATGAAATTTAACATTATAAATTAAATCATTATATATTATTGTAAATATTTTCTTATAATATTAAATTTAATTAACTAAAAGATATTTTTGAAAAATTTCATTTATTAGGATATCATACTTTATACATTATTCAGTTACTACATCTTTATTTTGGATAGGATTCACAATTTTAGTTAATTACAATAATCATTAGTTAATCTCCATAGAATATTTATAGTAATATAGACTAATTAATTTTTTAAATTTATCTCCAAAGTAGTTATGTTATTTTCACTCTTTTAATTAAATTGATTAATTAAATCAAAATTTCATATGAACAAGTGTCATGTAGGACGAGTTATAGTTTTTAGGCATGTGTTATTGAAAAGTCATGATATTTATTGAATTTAGGCTTCTATGATCCATAACAAATTTATTGAGAAGGTTTTCAGCGATAATCACATCAAATTCATTTGTCGACATGTTTCGAAATAGCAAGTGTGGTTCATCGTCAAGAAAATAAAGAGATTTGCCTCTTTATCTCGTCTTGATGATGAACCACACTTGCTGGTTTGAAAGACATCGACAAATGATTTTGATGTGATTATCGTCGAAAACCTTCTCAATAAAGTCATGATATTGTAACAAAGTTTTTTTACAAATTAAAAATCTCCATGGTATATGTTTAACTTGCATATTATTTCATTTTATAATAATAATAAAATAATAAAGTTATTAATTTAGTTAGGTTTATTATTTTATTTATTTATTTTAACAATGTGAAATGTATCATGAAGTGTTATGATGCAAGCATTTTGAGGCTTATTATGGATTGATGTTTATCTGTATGATTTAATTTATATGGTTGACTTAGTAATATATCAGAATTCATATGTCAACTTTTATCCTATTAGTTTTGAACTTAATATACAAAAGTTATGCCTAACAATATTAGTCTCACTCACAAAGTCAACATTTTTGTAAAATTAATAAGGTTAAAGATATAGTAACAAATGAAACATAAAAAGATAAAAAAATGTTATATGCTTTTATATATGTAGTACTTTAATTTTAAATATATTCATTCATAATACTTTTTTTTCATAACTATTAACTAGCACAACTGCGCTAATAAAGTGGTTGATGTACCTCTACAAATGTCATTTTCTATATGTCAATTGCCTTATGAAAATTAGAAAATGGCACTAATGGGTGTATATCAACTACTTTATTAATGTGGTTATGTTAATTAACAACCAATATGTCTGGGTAAGATTAGTAAATCATGATTGAATGAGATTAAATATGATCAAACTATGATTGATGACCTTTGACCATAATTAACTATAACTAATAAAAACTAAAATATAACAACAAATTATGGTTGATGACCATTGACCATAATAAACTATAATTAATAAAAGCACAACTATAATTAATAAACAGTTGGATCCAAATTAATATGCCAACTTTTATTCTATTGATTTTGAACTTAATATATTATAATAGTTCAAAAATTACGTTCACAAAGTTAATGTTCTTACAAAATCAACAAAGTTAAAAGCATGATAGCTAAAAAGAAATGCATTTTTAAATGAGTGAACATTAATTTTTAAATATACATTTAGAATATATTACAAATATCAACAAGGTTAAAGACACAATAATGAATGAGATGAAATTACTTAAATGGTGAAAGGTTGGACATGTTTTCTTGGTGCCAACTACCCTACACTCAAAACATATTAGAAATGATAATTCAAGTTTTGACATGTTTTCAATGTATGCAAACTACCCTATACTCTGTATATTTTCATTTTATAAACTTTATGTATCTCATACACCAATTTATCCAAGGGCAAAAAGCCTTTCATGGGACCTTTTGTGAGTCGACGTATTTCAATTTGGTCGAGGTCGCTGGCGTCAATGAAAATATCGTCTATTGTGGCTACATTTCCTATAAAATGATCGGGATGCTATTCCGCTTCTGTTTCAACAAGATCAGCATCTATCATACCAAAGTTCATGTGCTGAGAGTCATCTTCAACAAGGGAATCATTTACCATGACTTGAACCATTTGTAATTTCTTGAATATTACATGTTTTGAAGCGGTGATGATGTAGCCGAATAATAAGCTCCTCGTCATCGGGATAAATGTTTATGTGTTTAAGGTTGGACGAAGATAGGGCACCCAAACTAATCTACAAATTTATCCACACTGCCTGATACCTCCAAAACATATTCTTACTGCATTATTAGTCTATAAATAAATATTTATGTTGGTATTAATACATATTCTTATAGCATTATTAGTCTATTAATAACTATTTACGTTGGCATTAATACATATCTGTTGAGATTCACTTTCTTTCTGGGAAGATTTCTCCATCTAACATTGCTATGAAATGTATTTAGGCAGAATCATATCTTATTTGCAATCTAGGCCCCGCAATTGAGCGCTTCTTTTGAGTAGCAAGGAGATCTACCCATCTTGGATATTTTCTTTCTTTAAATCCTGAAAACTAACACCACAGTCCATGATCTCCTCTGCTTGGAACATGAATAGTGTTGGCCTCGTCAATGGTCTTTCTAGGTCGTTTAGTACATGTAAAAAACATTAGATTCATCCCACCGAGGAGACCTGGATGTGGTGGTGCAATGTAAGACACAAATTGTATTTGCAATTGTTTTCAATATTGAAAGAGCTCAGCCAAGCTTCTGCAATAAAACCTAAAATATAAAATATTTTCACTCCGCAGGTTGGGATATTAATCTCACTGTTATTTAGTTGTTGGTTAGGTGTCATTTTAATTGATTTTTTGTCTGTTAGGTGTTATAAAAGATAAAAATTAGACTTGAATTGAAAAAAGGAGGAGTTGCAGCTCACACGTAAGTACTGCATCTGGAGACTGGACTCAAACAAAGAGAACTCTCTCAGTACACTCTACATTCATCAAATGAGTAATTACATCATTAAATACATTACTAGAGGTCATGAAGTTGCAACCAAACTCCTAAACTCTAGGAACAAATCCTTAGTTAAGGAGATACGTTACAACTTGTGTAACCATTTCTCCATTAATACAAAATAATATTAATTATTTTTAATTATAAACAGTTTAGTCTTACTTCTTACTTCAGTTCTACTCCACAGGTGTGAAATATGGTTATTCAAAATATTGAGAAAAACAATCTCAGTTCCACTTTTCAGTTTCATTCTTTGTAAGTTATGGTTAACTCAAAAAACATATCGCTGAAAACCTGCCTACCATGGAGGGTTAGCTCAAAAAGGAAGAAACATATCACTGAAAAACATGGCTACCCGGTGTCCATGTGGCACATGGTTTTTCAAAATTCAGATTTCAAATGCGATTTTTTCTGTTTAGAAGGCTTTAACTGTGTTCGGTCGAACAATGGGAGAAAGTACAGATACAGTCTCTAAAGTACAGTGAAAAGATACACGGCAACATGAACCTCCAGATTGCAAATTCTCAACCGTTTTCTGACTTCCGCAGCAGAATGGGTTTATCTTTTTATGTAAATGGGCTTAAATGGAAACAGACAGGGCCCCATTAGCCACGTCAACAAGCTCAAGGAATGTGAAATTGTGATAAGCTTGGTGTTTCAGATCTACACGAAGTTCCTGCTTTAGCGCTGCATGGAGCCGACCTCAACTATGCGAATATGGATGTAAGTAAGAGAAGAGCCATTCCCTTTGCAATAAAAGCCGATATATTCCATTTTAATATTTTTGACGCATGGTGAATTGGTAATTTCCAAGCTTAATTTATGAGATACATTTCTCATTCTATATGTAGATATATTTCTCACTTTTTTTTGACACTTGGTGAATAGGTAATTCCCAAGCCTAATCTGTAAGATACATTTCCTATTTATAGCAAACCAGATTGCCTCCTGCAGGCTAAATTAGATTTCCAGAATATAGTGATCCAAGGAAAAAGGATACAATGAGAGATGCTATGCATCCAAGAGAAATAGTCCAGTGTCTACCAATATCAAAATCAGAGAGAAACACGCCTAGGAGTGGGGTAAAGTTCATCGCTCCTGCCCACCCATTAAGAACGTATGATGCCATCACATTTGGCTTGTGGAATTGTTTTGTTAAGTAGAAAATCAAGTTCAATAACAAACCCAGAGTTGTCAAATTGTCACAAGCATCATTTCCTACTATTTCAAAATTGACGAATCATAAGTTTGCAATTTTTATGTAGATTTGTTCTTCAATATAGCTATGTATGAATGATGTTTTTATGTCCATTTATTATCCCTCAAAATAAAGAGCAGCAACAAATAAAGAGCAGCAACAACAAATAAATGAAATAATAGAGGAAAAATATTAACAAAGTCAATTCCCTTTACTTAAGAATAATTTTTTTATTCTAGCCAAACATTGTATTTTTTTTTTCATATCACTTCTTTTAAAACATCTTTTTTTTTCAAATTGGCTTTCTTCAATATGGCCATTCTACTAGATTCTTAGCCTCATTTTTGTCTATGGCTACCATTTGTTCAATCATATTTTCTAGAGTTTTCCATCCTATGAATTCACTACCTCTCTAAGAGTGCTAAGATCATCACAAATAACAAAGAAATCAAGATTTGAACTAAAATCGAGTGGAGTAAACATTTGTGCATTCCTTCATTCTTGAATTGATCTTCTCCACACCTTATTATATGGTTTTTCTTCTTATTTATGTTCTTTTGTAGAATCTAATTCATCATCCTTCATTTCAATTTTTTTTGTTTTTTTTTTCTATTGGTATGATTTCATATTTCATATTTGAAAACATACTTGATTTATCTAAATACTACACCTTGACTACACACAACCTTTTAAGCTGCTAGGTTACAAAAGTTATAACCTTTTACACCATATTTATATCCAATAAAGATATCATTTTCATTTTTCTTATTATATTACCCATATTCTCTTTGAAATGTGTATGTAAGTGCCACAGTGAAATAACATGAGATATTTTGGAGAGGATTTCTTACCAATCCATGCCTCCTGTGGAGCCTTATCATCCAATGTTGATGAGGGAAATATAATTACCAAGTAACATGAAATATCCATTATCTCTAGCAAGAATTCCTATCCTAACCTAGCAGAACTGAGAATGTTTCTTTCTTTCTCCATTCGCATCATGTTCATTCTTTCCACATCTCCGTATTGTTGAGGAGTGTATGGAGTAGCCTTTAAGCTTTCCATACAACATTTCCTACATAAATATTCAAATCCATTCCCTAAAAATTCTTCCCTATTATTTGTCCTTGGCACCTTAATTTTCTTCTTTGTCTTATTTTCCACAAGAGACTTAATTTTTTTGAATTCCAAAGACTTCAAATATTTTCCTAAGAAAATAAATGCATTTATTCCTTGAGAACTCATTTATAAATGATACATAATACATATATGTACCTAGTGATGTAATGGGCAAAGGTCCAAACACATCATTGTACACCAACTATAATATGCCCTCTACCCTCATAGCACTAGAGGAGAATCTTACTTGATTCTGCTTCACATATAACTAATGCTCATAGAATTCAAAATTTGGACAGCAATTGCACATACCTTTTACCATGCCATTGCCAAGTAGTACATAAAATCCCTTCTCATTGGTATGTCATGTTCTTTAGTACACAACATAGCCTTTTTTCCTTCATTAGCTCCACTCTTAGAAGAAATGGAATTGTTGCACCCATCACTAGCAATGCTTTTAGAAGCTTATACAAAGTTCCAATATGAGTCTCTTCAACAATACCATTGCGTCTCAAACCATATTGCATTTATCATTTTCTAACACTATTATTACACTTGCATCACTCATCTTTCTTAAAGAAATAATTTTCTTTTACCAATCATGGGATATGCAAAACATAAAGGATTGTTATAATCCTTCCACCATTTAGCTTCAACATGACTTTTCTTGTTCCTATGATTGTATTTATTGAGTCATCTCCTACGAAAAAATCATTCACATCATATAATTTGTACTCGCAAGACCACTCCCTTTGATGAGCCATGTGAAAGGATGCCCTTGAATCAACCACCCATGCCTCATGATCTACATGTGTATTTAAGAATCCAAATACATATATCCTTCTTATATTTGAGGAGGTTTAATCTTTTGTAGAATGAGCATCATCAAATCCCTTCCATTTCTCAACAATTTTGGATATAATTATTTCTTGTTACACCATTCTTTTCCACATATCAAACATATATTTACAATTTTGCCTAGATATTTAGATCATTGTCTAGATTTAGACCTCACACTTTAGGAGTTAAATTTATTTCTATTATGGGAGCATCCTCATACATACAAGACATATGTATTATTAATTACCATGTTTCTCCATCTTATCCCCTCCTACAAAAAGGATGAGACTATTACATCAAAAAATATAGTAGTCGTGTTACTAGTTATTAAATAATGAGATATCCAATGGGTCTAGTGAACAACAAAACAAATTGATACACTAATCTCCACCTAAAATATTGATAACAATATATAATAGCTAAATGACAATAGTATTGAAGGAATTCAGATGCTTTTTCATTGAGTATCCATCCTTCATCCTTAGGTTATACATTATTTTCTATCAGAAAAAATTGTTCACTAGAGACATAAACTAATACAAAGTTCCTAACTTGTTCCACAATACCTCCATATTAGCTTCTCCTAAAATATTCAGTAATATTGTACTCTTTACCTTTGGATACAACTTGGTCCAATCTTTTGTTGACATTTCTATTTGTGTAGTGCTTGGATCCATAATGATATGTTAATCATTTTCCACTAATAGAAATTCCATTTTGGCTTCCATAACTCAAAAATTTACCTTAACTTTATCGATCTCTATTTTTGAAATTCCCGCATTCCTCTCATACCAAATATAGGTTTCAACCCTATAAAGTTAATAGTAACAAATATATTATTAATAAAATAGAAATGATTCAATGGAAAACACACACATCAACAAATATATTTTACCCTAGATACCAAACAAGGAAACTAGAAAAAAATTGAGAATATATCTTCTTTACAATATTACGATAATATGTTATATATATATATATATATATATATATATATATATAATAATATAATATATATATATATATATTTATATTATATATATATATATATATTATATATATATAATAATATATATAGAAGTATATATATATATCCTACAAAATCCATATATCATCAATCCATTTACCCTATATTAGAGTACAATCATAGTTCCTTAACCAAAATTAGAAAATCATGGGCAAACCACTATGTGGTACAAAATTACTGAAAAGAGGACTCGTGCGTTGAAAACTGCCAAAAACAACGGCAATAAACTACCCAAAACGTTTTCCGGAGGCATTTTCCTACAAGCCTCATGGTGACAGGAATCCACCCCCTTACAACACCCCCACTACACTCAATGCAACATACAACATGTGGGATTAATCATGAAAATAACATAAAACATACCCAAAAATGATATTTCCATCCCATGTGGGCATAGCTCCTCACCTAGTGTCACTGCAATCTATAAGAGCATTAATGGAACACAACAATTATACCCAAATTAAAAGAATCTCTAATATGTACTAAAAACATATGAAAAAGTTCGCATGTAGGAATCATTTTAATTCATCATACTTGAGTATGTGTTACATGAAATGAATAAGTAGCTTTTGTTGCAACATCAGTAACGAAAGCTAGCACAGATGCATTTCTTTAGGTGGGGGGAGTGTTCTCACTGTAGAGAATCTATAAATAACATCTAATTAGATATATAAAGGAAACACACAACAACCTATCTATAATGATTAAACCAAAAGAGGCCACATGGAGGCTAATGTGGGCCTCATAGATGTACCGACAATAGAAAAACATGCTACGAGCCAATGGAGGTTGAAAGATAAGATAGTTTTATGTTGGATCTTATTGTCTTAACCATCTCAAGATAATTAGCTCCATAAAACTATTGTTTTCTAGCCTCCCTTGGCTCATAGCAAGTATTTCTATAACTAGTACATCTATGAGACCCACGCGAGCCTCCGTGTGGCCTCGCTTGGTTAAACCATGCTATATAATATAATGGATCAACCCATCCCACAACATTACTTAATGGTCACTCTTAGCACGATGAAGCTAACAAGGTGCCATGATGCATTAGGATGTGAGACAATGTGGCTATTATGATATGAGTTTCAATAATCCTATATACTACTAGAGAAGGTTTGGAAAGGGGGTTAGCCCTTTGTATAGGTGTACGATGACCTATTGTTGGGTTGCACCCATCATTCTCTCTCTCTTGCATAGACACAACCCACCCCTTTGAATTCTCCCATGTCAAAGTAGTTGACATGGAGTACTAGTCAGAACTCGACCCATAATTTTCTCAAGAAATATAGAAATGTCTCCCTATTTTTACAAGGAGTTTTATCAAAAATAGTGAACCATGTATCCATCAAATGGACTCAAAGTGGTTGTTAGGTGCACTATTCCATACAAGAATGTTTCATGTTCATTCATATTTGTTGGTTGTTTCTTAGGTCAATGAACAATGATAACATATCTAGCTAGAGATTGTTCAAGTCTCTATTTTGGTTTTTATTTAGACACGTTTTATAGTATTCATGAATCCTAACCCTATAATCAAAAAGCACTAGTTAATAGGCCTTGAGCATTACAAATAGATTATACGATTGAATTTATTGAACTTACTAAAGACAAATGTGAGGGCTCTTGGTGTTTTGTGAATCGTGTATGAGTACCCTCAAAGTAGTCAATGATAAATTGATTTTGACATTGGGATTTCTTTGGCCTAGGTTGGAGTTTGGTTGTTCTATGTTGGTGTTTGATGGTGGTGTGTTTGGGTTCCCATTATGTTCCATGATAACAAAGTCTCTTGTAATTCAATAAGATGCTTATGTTTATGGCATCATTTAACGCTTTTTCCAACTTTAAACCAAATTTTCAAGAAACATAAAAACAACCAAAGAACCTCAATTTGAGTGCTTACCTGAAATATAAATAAGATAAAACTTGTTGATTTGGAACTCAATGTAGACGAGGGGGGAAATATAAGCTCAATGGGACTCAAAAAACATGTTGTTTCATTCAAAATGAGGAAAAAAAGTGGTGCAAGTGTATATAAAATATGTTGCACTAGGAATGCATGCATGTTCCTGACGCATGCATACTTGGCACCATATATAGTGTCCTATTTGGTGGTTTGGGGTTTGTCAAGCCTTGGTTCCCAAGAATGTATATGCATTCCTATAAGTGTGTGTTCATTATGGCCCCATCGTCAATTTTGGGGCCTTCATTATTGTCGAAGAACTTGTCCATAAATCCTCCATGTAGTCATCAATCAACATTCCAAGACATGCTCCTATAGCATCAAATGTGCCTGTTGTATCATGTAAAGGGTTTCTTCAAATAAAATTACAAGTTAGCCCTCCAATACCCCAACAATTTACAAGCACAAAGGTTATTTCTAGATTAGAACTCAACATGTGAAGCCCTAGAATAAGCCCTCTTAGTCACCTTTATAATTTCAAAATAATTATAGGCCAAATCTAAATGACCCTATTTTCTAATGCCATATATTTTCCACACAATATAAGATACACTCATGATTTACTTTATTGTTTCTGTTGTGTATAATTTCAAAGTTGTGGTATTTTATACGAGTGCCATTTTTCCTATCTTCTATAATTTGTTTTATCATTAATTCTACATGGATTCTATGTCCATTTCATGTGGACTAGGTATTATCTAACACGAGTAATATTGTGTTCTTGTAAGAAACACGACATTATTTTATAGGTGCTATAGTTAGTTCAATTTTTATTATTAAGAGGTCTAAAATTTGGTCTAGAACAGATCTAAATAGAGTGTGCTTGGTATCTTATGGTGATTCTACAATCATAAGACAAATTGTACTCCACTTTCTTCATCTATTTACCATCAAACCAACATTGTCTCCATAGGTCTTGCATATTTGGCTTGCTCAAGTGCTTTAAGAGAACTTAAAGACCTCTTCATTAATTTTTTTTTTTTGGACAATAACGGTTATATTGAAATGGGCGGTAAACCAGCTACCGCGTGCTTTACAAGTCTGAGGAGTCCATTGCAGAGAAGAGGGGAATATGTGAGAATGCAGATTCAATCCGAGAGAATGCAGGTCAAATCAAGGTTCTGAGCTGGTGAGATAAACTACTTCTGCGTGTTGAAGGCTGTAAATGAGATGGCACCTTCTGCAAAGTCTTCAAGTGGATCATGAACTGACTTTGTATCGATTTTCGCTTCAGGTGGGCTGCCTGCGAATCTGAGATGAACCGTTCCAGCAGACTTCCTTGGCACAAGACTAGTGACCGCAGATCCACAGCTGATGATGCCAACAGAGAGTGGGAGGATTCGCAGATGTTATTTCCCGGGGAAGACCGGCTCTGAAATTTCTGGAATATGAGTTTAATGGTCCAGCCGACAGAGAAAGTGAACCTTTCCAGCCTTTAACTCGACATCAACAATGAGTGTATACTGTCGCTTTTTATGATTTGAGCCCCTTCAAAAACAGAAGTAATCACTGATAGTTGCTTGCAATATGTGTTTTTTACTATGCTCAGAAAGGTACATATCAGTGGTGAAGAAGGATACCGCAATATAAAGATAAATATCATCATAAATATCAGCAGAATGAACATTCAGATAGGCTGTAAGATAGCACCTGGAATGTGAGTTTAAAGTTCCAGTCAACAGAGATAGGATAGTATGGTGAACAGTGACTCTGTCCAGCCTTCAACTTCTTGTCAACAATGCGTATATGCTACCGCTTTTTATCTGTAGGAATTTACAGGGTAAGTTCCTCAGACAGAACACCAAAAGGACACCACTCACAAACAGATCACAGATCAATACACCAGTATTTTGACGTGGTTAAAACCCTCAAAGAGGGAAACAGTCCACGGCCTGTGCCAACGTGGCTACTACAGGCAATTTATTAATAAAAGAATGAAAATTTACATAAGCTTCTCTCATGCACGGTTAACCTACAAATGACCCTCCATGCGCTTTTAAATAGAATTCATGGACCAATCGGGTGTCAAGCCACGGATCAAGTGTCGGTAATACCGAGGAGAGAATGAACCGTCGGATCACTACATATCGTGACCGTCGGATTGTAAGTTACAAAATGTACAACGGTAAAGAAGCACACTTTACCTAACTCTATGCCTAACTCTATACTAGACCAAGTTGAACTTAACTATTTCCTATGTGTCGGAATATCCTAACATCCCCCCTTAAGAACAACTTGGGATAGGATTGAAGGATTTACAAATATGACACAATAGGAGAAGGAAGGAGGCATAAGAGCCTATCCCCCCTTAGTGACAACTTCCTGAACTCCAAGCATATATCGAAGTTTAGTGAACTTCGCCTCTGTGAGAGCCTTTGTGAAGATGTCTGCAACCTGATCATCTGTTGAACAATAGTGCACTTCAAGAACATGGTCATGAATGAGCTTTCTGATGAAGTGCATGTGAAGTTCAATGTGTTTGCTGCGCTGATGCTGAACTGGATCTTTTCAAAGCTGAATGGCACTTTGATTATCACACCAAAGTGTAGTCGGATGCTGCTGCTCAAAGCCCAATTCTGATAGGATCTGACGAAGCCACAAGGCTTCCTTACTAGCTTCCACGGCACCACGATACTCTGCTTCTGCTGACGAAAGAGAAATGGCAGCGTGTTTCTTACAAGCCCATGTAATAGGTCCTGAACCAAGAGTGAAGACATAACCGGCAGTAGAATTCCGATCAT
>APFE031312913.1:0-34524 GCA_000404065.3 Pinus taeda | reverse complement strand
GCATAAATTTCGATGTTTTTCTGTTTATTAGAATACATAGCATAGCATTAGATTAGATAGAAGTATTCCAGTCCGAACCGAAACACCCTTCTTTCACACACACACATACACTGAATTGGGAAATTGGTCCCAGATCCCCAATCGGACCCGCTATACCAAACGGATAAGGAACTGCCAACCAAGGTCTGGACCGGGCGCGTATCCCCCTTGTTTTCGACCCGATTTTCGGGGCCTTCAACATATTTGGCGCTAGAAGGAGGGCATGAACTATGAATGGCAAGTAAATCCAAATCAAAATACCATTCTGAGCGTAATTCACCCTCACCATCTCCTCTGACTTCTCCATTACACTTAAATCTAGAGTTAGAAGTCGCTAGAGCATCATCCGCTGCTACAAATCCTGACATTTCAGACCAATCTGTAATTGAACCTCCTAAAGTCGAATCTCTGATTCACAAACTTCAGTGATTTTCCATTTCCCCTCAAATATCTGATAAATCTCAAGGCAACGTTACTTCGCAGTATAACCCTACTCATCCCTTGACCAGACTTAAGAGTGAAAAGTTTAGTATTTGACCAATCGAACTACCTCTTCCTAAAAGGAAAAGAGCAAGGAAGTCACCTAAAGGGTCCGACAATGAGACTCTTTCATCACCATCTTCCATCTCAACTTCTCCACCGTGAATTCAACCATCTACTCCACCACCCCAAACCATTATCAATCCACCTAGTGTAATACCTACAATTCCTCCTCAATCATCTGCGATCATAATCACCTCATCTTCTCAATCACAGGGATCATTTTCTGCGAATCTCCCTGTTAGCAGTTCAACAATGGCCCAGTCTCCATGGAACAATCCTGGGGCAGTCTTAATGCCTGCGCCCTCGAGTCAAATACCGACCCATTCTAAGAAATGGCTGCCCAAGTTCAATCATGAGGCAGGCATGCTAGCAGAAGAGCACATAAACAACTTTATGCTATCCATCAACCTCAACAGGGTTACTAATGAAGATTTTGTTGTTCGACTATTTCCTTATACCCTACAAGGAACAACCGGATCGTGGTATTTTTCATTACCCTCTGGATCTATTACCAGTTGGGACATCTTCCAAGACCACTTTCTAACCAAGTTTGGTGACGACAGGTCTACGAAAACGTTAATCAATGACCTATCCAACCTTAGGGAAGAATCTAGAGAACCGATTAAAGATTTCAATCTACGTTTCAATAATATTCTAAACAAAATTCCTACTGCTTCCCAGCCCAGCGAGGAAGTGCGATGTGAATGGTATATCACTGCATTACCATCAAACATAGCAATCTTCGTGGACAAGGCTAACAAAACAACTCTTGCTGAAAACATGAAAGAAGTCATAGCAGTAGAGAAACGTATAATAGCCTTAGAGAAGAAATTCGTGTTAGAAGACCGAAAGTCTAAGAAGGTCACCTTCAAAGAAGAGTCCAAGAAAAAACAAGCAAAATATCCATTCGATTTGGAGGGATTGCAAAAAGTTCTTAAGACCATGTCTAATGAAATGGTAGACATAAAAAAGCAAGTAGCAGAAACTTCTTCAAAAAGGCCCTACAGAGCTTTTAAAAGAGGCCCGTCAACGGATTCAAAGCCACCCAATGCTATAACAAATGTTGAATCCGAGGAAGAGGAAGAGGAAATTGCCACTGAAGGGCAAACCAATGATGAAGAAGTAGTAGAATTACAAGGAATGTGGGATTTCATCCTCCCACAAGAGGAAGATCAAGAAGTATTTCCAGTTAACACACGAAGTAGAAACCAGCTTTCTCCTCCCCAAAATACCCCAAAACCAAAGAGCGCAAGCTCTGCAACAAAGGATAAAGTCGCAATAAATAATAACATTTAAAGCGACGCAAACTAGCCCAGTCCAAAAAAAATCACCTACTCCATCTAAAACGCTGATCATTTCGGATGAAATGGAGTACAATATCATAGAAGACATGAAAAAGACTACGGAAAATATCACTCTGTATGAATTGAGCAAGCTAAAGCACCAACAAAAGATAATGATGAAAGAATTACATGTTGTACCAATTGCACCTTTTCCTGTCGCTGTAATTTCTCAAGCTTCTCAGAACATGGGAAGACCTCCAAGTAATATGACTAACAGCATTGATCCAAATGACATTGCTTTAATTGGAGTAGATCGAGATCTCATACTCCCCTTTTTCTCCTTACTTATGAATTTTTTAACAAAAATGTACATAATTGTTTGGTGGATTCAGGTGCTTCATCGAATATTCTACCGAAGTCCATATGCACTAAATTAAACGTTCAACCATAGAAATCCGCTGTTTGCATCGTTCAGCTGGATCGGTCTCAAGTCGAAGTCATCGGCGAACTAAATCAAGTAACCATAAGGTTGTCATCCAACCCAAAGGTATGTCAAGTAATTGATATTTTAGTGGCTGATATCCCTGAGTTTTATGGCTTAATTCTTATCAGGGATTGGTCAGAAAAATTGCATGGATACTTCTCAACTGACTGGTCGCATATGTGGCTTCCTTACAATGGTAAGCCAAATCAAATAAAAGTTGAACGAGAATTACATCAAAAGTACATAGTAATGGAGTTAGAAGGGGAAAATGAACTAGTAGCATATAACAGTAGAATAATTGGCAATTATTCAGTAGATTCTTTTCTCGGAAATTTTAATGCTCATACATCCCCATATTTAGAACATTCCGTTTTGTCCCAAGTCGAAAATTTTTCTCAAACGGATAGTTCAAAATGTATCAATTTTTTAGATAAACCTGTAAATAAATCTTTGTTTTGGAAATTATTTTTTGATGGTTCTAAATCCAATAAAGGAGCAGGAGTAGGATGCGTGCTAATTATTCCAGAAGGAGACAAAATCATGTTAACATGCAAGCTCGAATTTGATTGTACTAACAATACAACAGAATATGAAGCTTTAGTTCAAGGGTTGTACAAAGCAATCAGGCTAAACATAAAGTATCTCCAAGTCTTCGGAGACTCTGAAATTGTAGTCAGACAGGTACGGAATACTATACATTGCCTGTCAGGTCATTTAAAACACTATCAATCTTTAGTTCAAGATTTGACTGAGCATTTTACAGCATTCGAAATTTCATCAATTCCCAGACTCCAGAATGCAAGCGCTGACCTTTTAGCTAACGTAGCTTCTAAGCTCATTCCTTCAGAAGATTTTAGTCCAGATAGATTCTCAATAGAATTAATCTTTAGACCTTCTATTCCTGACAATATCACAAATTGGATAATATTCAATGACGATCCTGATATCGTAAATTTCCTTACTTCTGAAGGATCCTACTCCAACCAAATAATCGACGAAGATCAACATGATCGACAATTACAGCAAGATAGCACTCACAATGCTATACCTAAATCAGTGGTCAAGTTAGAAGACCTGTACGATTTTAAAGATCGGTTTAAAAGGTCTACCAAATCGAAGCTCCAAAGTTCGACCTTAAATTATGAATTGGTAAACCTAGGAACCAATGCCAAACCCAAAAACATAAATCTAGGCCTTGGCCTAGCCCCCGAAGAAAAGCTAGCATATATTCGTCTTTTGAGACAATACAAAAACGTTTTTGCTTGGAATTATGATGAACTTAAAACATACGACACCTCTATCATCCAACACACTATTCCGATGAGCGATAATGAAAAACCTGTCCAACAAAAATTGAGAAAGATTCATCCCAGCTTAGAAAATCAGATAAAAACCAAACTCAATAAGTTGTTGAAATCCAAGATAATTTTTCCCATCAAACATTCTAAATGGGTCTTCAATATGGTACCTGTTAGAAAGAAAAACGGAGATATTAGGATTTGTATTGACTTTCGCAATCTCAACAAAGCCTGTCAAAAGGACAACTTCCCCTTACCACCTATGGAGCAGATATTGCAGGTAGTGGCAGGCTCACAATTAATGTCTTTCTTGGATGGATTTTCAGGATACAATCAAGTACTGGTAAATCCTGATGATTAATTGAAGACCACATTTGGAACTAAATGGGGCACACATGCATATTGCAAGATGCCATTTGGTTTGATTAATGCTGGTGCCACATTCCAGAGAGCCATGGACATTGCATTTAAAGGTTTAGTCAATAAGTCAGTAGTAATTTAGTTGGATGATATAACTGTGTACTCCAACAAATGAGGCAACCATCTAAAAGACCTAAAGAAAATCTTCCAATGATGTTTAAGGTACGGAATTTCACTTAACCCAAAGAAATATTTTTTCGCATTAACTGAAGGGAAACTTCTAGGATTCATAGTGTCAAAATCTGGTATTCACGTCAACTCTGACAGAATCAAAGAAATTTCTGAAATATCCCTACCTCATAAGAAAAAAGCCATGCAATCCTTCCTTGGTCAAATCAATTTTGTAAAGAGATTTGTTCCATATTTTTCACAAATTGTATCTCCTTTACAAACTATGATAAAAAAGAACTCTATTTTTAAATGGGGCCAAGATGAACATGAAGCATTTAACCTGATCAAACAGGCTATCATTAATGCTCCATCTTTAGCTACTCCGAATTTTTTAGAGCCTTTTATTTTATACACATTTGCCTCAGATAAGTCATATGCTGCGATACTCACTCAAATGAGTCAAGAAAAGGTGGAAGCACCAATTGCGTTTTTCAGTTCAAATTTGCAAGGTGCTGAATTAAATTACTCAGACTTGGAGAAACAAGCTTATGCTGTTTTCAAAGTGATCAAGTACTTCAGACCTTTTCTACTCAAAACCCACACCAAAATTATAGTACCGTTTCCAGCGGTAAGGAATCTTCTAGTACAAAAGGATGTGGGTGAGAAAAGGGCCAATTCGGTAACTTCCTTACAAGAATATGACATAGAAATTAAACCAGCAAACATTGTAAGAGGTCAAGGCTTTTGCAAAATGCTGGCTGGAGCATCGCAAATTTCTGAAATCCCATCTGTAGAGGTACAAGTGTGCGAGGTAAGCCTAAACGATGAGCAGTCATTATATGCTGATATTATTTATTATCTTAAGAATGGATATGCTCCTTCATACCTCGATTACACTAAGAAAAGAGCCCTAAGATTAAAAGCCAAACAATATCAGCTCATAAATGATATTCTTTTTAGAATGAATTACGATTATGTTCTTCTTAGATGTCTTGAGAAATTTGAATCTGATAAATTCTTGCAAGAACTCCACAATGGGCCAGCAGGCGGACACTACGTTGGAGACGCTACTGCACATAAAATCTTGCGCGCAGGATATTACTGGCCCACGTTATTTAAAGACTCACACAGTTATGTGAGGAAATGTCAAGTTTGCCAAACTACTGCTAGAAGATAGAAGAAGCCATCCTTACCACTACAACCAGTTAACATCGAAAAACCTTTCAGTCAGTGGGGATTAGACATAATAGGTGAGATCGTTCCTCACTCTTCCAAGCAGCATAGATATATTCTTACATCAACAGATTATTTTACTAAATAGGTAGAAGCAGTTCCACTCAAGACGGCTAATATTGAAAATATCATTGAGTTCATAGATCAATCTATAATCACCAGGTTTGGATTACCTTCCGCTTTAATGTTCGATAATGCATCATACTTTTCTGGAAATGCAATGACTGAATTTGCACTTAAAAGAGGATTCAAACTTAAATATTCGGCCAATTATTATCCACAGGGCAATGGATTAGCCGAGTCTACAAACAAAATCCTAATCAGGATTATCAAAAGAACAGTAGACCAAAATCAGAAAAATTGGCATAAATCCTTAATATACGCTTTATGGGCAGACTGAATAATGAAAAAAGCTTCCATCGGCACTTCTCCCTTTAATTTAGTTTATGGGAGAGAATTTGTTCTTCCGACTCATCTAGCAATTCCTTCTTTGTCTCTAGTTCAATACATTGATGAAGTACCAACTTCCTCATTACACTTAAGGCAAATGGAAATAATCAAATTAGAAGAACAATGAGAACAAGCTAAGAAAACGCATGCTCATCATCAGGCACTAATAAAATCCTCTTTTGATTCAAATATAATAACCAGAAAAGAATTTCAGGTGGGAGATTTAGTTTTAAAATGAGACAAGGCACACGAAGAAAAGGGTAAACATACAAAATTTCAAAGAATGTGGCTTGGCCCTCTTCAAATCGTAGAAGTCGTAGGTTCATCGACATTTGTGTTAAAGGATTTAGTAGGTAAAAGAGACTCTTTTCCTTTCAATGGACAAATTCTTAAAAAATATTTTCCATAGAAGATTATTCTTCTATTTCATAGAATAATAGTTTTTCTCTTTTTCATAATAAAACCAGTTGTGAATGGTTACATTAGGCATTTACAAAAAAAAGATACCAACTCTCTTTCAGATTTTGATTTTTTGCTTGTATAAATAGCAAATCTTTTGGAAAATTGATCTTTATTATTAAAAGATATAGTTAAAGACTCTAGCCTAGATATGACACTAGTTTCAACTTCATAAAAGCTTGATGAAGATAAACCTTTAGTGAAGAAATTGTTTTATATCAGTGCAATGAAAAGTATCAATAACAAAATAAAGATTCTCTGTAGAACAGTTACTTCTAAAAAACTCTATCATTGTCGTCCAGAGATATCTAAAGAAGACAATGACTTCCTCCCTGCCAAGGAAATCACAGCTTTCAGAGGAACAATCCAAGGATACACTTTATCTTGAAGAATGGGAGGTCTCATCACGAGCCGGCTTATCATAATCACAGATATTATAACTTGCTGACTTTGCCAAATACTGCATACCATAACAGGGTAATGACTCAATATTGTTACAATCAAGAGGCAAGGGGTCTCATCACGAGCCAGCTTGCTCAGCAAAGTTATAAATCAAGTGAATGACTGTGTCATAAATTGGCCACCAAACCAAGACATTGTTCTTTAAGAATAAAAAGAAAAAGCAATAAGTGTAGATATGGATTCTTCTTTTAGAGTTGTAGGTTTCTTTAAGTAGGATAAAGGATCATTGTTGGGTAAAATTTAACCCTGTCGAGGCTATGAACGCCTGCTGGCAGCAGACGCTCTACCTACGACAAATGAGTATATTTTAAAACTAGTTTATAGAGAAGACTTTGTTTTATATTTACAGACCAAGTAATGGCTGATGTAAATGCAAAGACTAACTTGAGGCAGAAAATAATCAAAGTTGAAAATAGCTGAAGCAAAATGTCATTGACAAGTTAGAGTATAATGTACTTTATCTTTCCATAATAAAGTTTAATTTTCTGAAAAATTTGCTATTTTGGAAGTTGAAAAGGTTCAATAGAAACACAGAGATAACTGGTTCTTCCAAGTGAATCGCCAATTGTTGTGGCCACCAACAACCCCCCTCCTTATGAAGTATTATTGCTAATAATAAATAAGTGGGGACCCTCAAAAAAATTAGTTAGTGTTACATTTTCTTTTTAGATGAAACCTACAACGTCATGGACTTAGGAAAATACCTTGAAAAATCTAGAAAACCTAAGTTTCATAATGAAGAAAATTAAATTTACTCCTAAAAGGATATCGCATCACGCAAAGGATGATAGGATACACCTTCTAAAGAGTTAAAATGATAAAAGACGATATTGCAACGGGAAACTTCATCGCATCGCATATACTGAAGACAAACGCTCACACTGAAAAACTTTAAAACATCACCGATATGCGATATCGCATATCGCACATCGCAAATATCACAAGAATTACACAAGAATTATAACAAACTACGATATTGCGATATTGCGATACCACAATACTACGACATCTCAAAATTGTGATACTGCGATCTGTGATAAAAAAAACAGCACGATGATATTGCGACATTGTGTATTGCGATATGCGACATCGCAAAGCAAAAACGCAGGAATCCTCCATCGCAGTTGGTTCTGGCTAATTGTTCAAGAAAACTCCTTAGCCAAAAATTGGTCATGTATTTTAATGCAAATTAATGGGTTATTGCCAGTTGTTAATGAAGTAAGGTATTGTGTTTTTCGAAAAAATAACTCACGTAAGGTGGCATGTCTCGTATATCTTCGGCATTTAAAAGTTTTCCTGTTATTAGTCCTTTATCATTACTTCTACCTTAATGTAAACTCCAGGAAAGAAGGATGAAGCATTATACAGAGCATTATGCAAAAAACAACAAAGAGGGAAGGCATCGCTCCAATGTACATTTCGGAAGGCCTACTTAATCCACTCAAGGAAGAAAAAGAGCCGTAGAACTCTTCGGAGGCATCTATCACAAATTTCTCATGAATAGTCATGGTTGAATGGATACTGAAAGACATTGATACCAGAAACAAACAGTTTAATTCTCAAGGTCAAGAGCTCACAGAAATACTATTTTTACAAATTTTCTGTTTTATACCGAATGAGAGAAAAAGGCACAAGAGGCAAAAAACCGCATCAGGGAAGCCCGGATCAAGAAACAGAGGCAGTTTCCGATGCGTGATTAGCGCTTAGCGCTAATCGCACATCACTAAGAAAAATTGTTCGAAAAGGAAGGTCCCTAGTTTCTCAGTCACTTGCGAGCCCCGAAAACTGTAAGAAATCAGCGATAGAAGCAAACTGAAAATAGAAGACTGAAGGAAAAGCAGAAGCAGCCCGAAGGTTAACCAAGTTGAAATGGGATTTTTACCAAACATGCATGATAATGCTACATATTCATTAGATGATTCTCAAGTGTATCATCAATTTTACTAAGAAGAGAATGCCAACTCGTGTCGTTTCTATTTTCTTAACTCAACCAAAGGCGGAAGACAGTCAGCTGACTCTACTCAGAAAAATACCGAATGCTTGCGACATTAAGGAGTAGATTTAGAAATAGTCTGTAGATTTAATTTTAGAATAGTTTTGCTTAGAAAGAGGACGGTCATTTAAACTGAATCCTCAATTTCTGTAAATAAGTTATTTAGTTAAGTAGTATTTAAACCCTTCTCATGCATTTAGAGAAGGGTCCAGGAATTTATCAAAAACTTGTCCTCAGAACATGCACTTTTGCACCCTCAGAGGAGGTTTTGGTGAATGAATGGAACAGGGTTTATTTGATATTTAGCATTTGATATATGCTACTGATGTTGCACTTCTGTACTCTTAGTAGATGTTAAATCAAGGAGAGATAAATCAATCATTGCTTGAAGCTCATGGTAGCTAGTATAAATGGTACTTTTATCTCTTACCTTTTCTACTTATTGCGTTTAAAGTGGTATTCAATTTTCATTTTATTTATATGTTACAGCATGAATGTCTGAGTTATCATTTGGCACTTTTGTATGGTGATAACTATTTGTTTATGTTTAGTGTATGAATAGCTCATTTATGCGATAAGTTTTAACAGTTGTTTCATCTAACTTCTTATACAAAGTAGCTCATTTTTATCGAATTCTTTTCTTACGATAGCTGAATGATCTTTATTACCAGTTATTGTATGAAATCTTTTTAGATCGCATAGAAGAAAGATCACACCCCGGGTTAACATAAATTTCGATGTTTTTCTATTTATTAGAATACATAGCATAGCATTAGATTAGATAGAAGTATTCCAGTCCGAACAGAAACACCCTTCTTTCACACACACACATACACTGAATTAGGAAACTAGTCCCAGATCCCCAGTCGGACCCACTATACCAAACAGATAAGGATCTGCCAACCAAGGTCCAGACCGGGCAGGTATCCCCCTTATTGTCGACCCGAATTTCGGGGCCTTCAACAGGTCACCAGGTATCTACTACATGTAAGATAGCCATCATCTCCTTCTCATAGGTAGATTGTCCCAAATTCTTCCCACTTAGTTGTTGCCTTGTGAAGGCCAAGGGTCGACCTTCTTGTATTAAGACTGCCCCAATACCCGTACCTGAAGCATCACATTCAATGATAAAAGATTTGGTGAATTCTGGTAGTGCTAAGACGGGAGTGGAACACGTGGCATTTTTTAGAGATGTAAAGGCCTGTTGTGCTTCATCATTCTAGAGGAATGAATTTTTCTTGAGGAGTTGAGTGAGGGGCCTCGCAATGTGACCATAGTTGCGGACAAATTTGTGATAATAGCCTGTGAGACCCGAAAATCCTCTCAGGCTCTTCAAGGTCTTAGATTGAGGGCATTCCTGCATTGCCTGGATCATTTTGGGGTCCAACCTGACACCTTCACACCCCACAATGTGGCCCAAACACTCAACTTCTTCCATGTGAAAAGAACACTTGGACATCTTAACAAAAAAATTATGCTCACAGAGCAGATGCAAAAGCTGCTACATGCTGAAGATGTGCGGCCGAAGTGCGGCAATAGATGAGGATGTCATTGAAGAAAACAAGGACAAATTTTCTGAGATATGGTTTGAGCAGGTGGTTCATAAGGCTCTGAAAAGTAGATGGGGCATTACAAAGACTGAATGGCATGACCAGAAACTCATAATGGCCTTCATGATTTCAAAAAGCAGCCTTTGGAATGTCAACTTATTTCATGCGAATTTGGTGGTAGCCTGAACGAAGATCAAGCTTAGTGAAGAATTGAGCCCCATTTAGTTCATCCAGCAAATCATCAACAACCGGGATGGGAAATTTATCTTTGACTGTCAACTTATTGAGGGCCCTGAAGTCTGGACACATACACCATTCCCCATTTTTCTTGAGAACCATGACCACCGGTGATGAATAAGGACTAATGTTGGGACGAATGATGCCTGCTTCCAAAAGTTCCTTGATTATTTTTTCTATTTCATTCTTTTGGGTGAATGGATATCTATATGGGCGCACATTTGGTGGTTGGTCCCCTGGGACCAAAGTGATGCTATGATCAAGTTCCCCTCTCAAGGGTGGAAGCTCATGAGGCTTGTCAAAGACTAGAAGATGGTTATTTAAGATCTGTTGCATCTCAGGATGAATCGAAAGAGAATTGGGTTCGATGGCCTGGATGGCATTAAGGTGAGCTATAACTCCATGATGGCTCTTTTTTAACAATTTTTCCATCCTATTTGAGCTAATGATATAGGGAGCTCCCGCCTGGAGTCCGCGGAGGGTATGTGTGTGGTTGTTCTGCTTAAAGCTCATATATAACTCTTGGAAATCCATTGTGATTGGGCCCAGTGTGCAAAGCCATTCAACACCCAGGACAATGTCGCACCCTCCCATGTGGATGGAAAACATGTGGGTCTTTAACTAATAATCCCCCATTTGAAGTTTGACATTTTCACAGCGGCCATCACATTTCATTGTTCCCTGATCCACAATTTGGACTTGGAAGTTAGAAACTATTCATACAAAACGATGCACTACTTCCGCAACTCTTTGATGGATAAAATTATGTGTACTTCCACTATCAATCAAGACTACCACTGGGCGATGCTTAATAAAGCCTCTGATTTTGAGAGTTTGAGGCAAAGAAATCCCTGCCAAAGCATGTAGCGAAATAACTAGTTCTTCAGGGACATGGTCCTTCTGGTTGTCCTCTTCTTCCTCCTCTGGTTCCCCAAGTGGTGGGGCTTCCTCCGATGAGCTGTGATCAGTAGCATCAATTTGAAAGAATTTGGGCTCCTTGCATTTATGACCAAGGGAGTATTTTTCATCACAGTAGTAACATAATCCCTGCTTTCTTCTTTCTGCGATTTCTGCAGGTGACACCTTTTGAACCTTCAGTGTTTGAGTAGTGCTGGGAGCCTGTGGGGGGTGACCCTTGGAGTTGAAATTTGGGCGATTGGACTGGGCCGATAATGCATGTTCAACTTTACGAGATACCTTGCAAGCCTCTAACCATGTGGGAGGGTGGTGCAGTCGGACGTGAGCTTGTATGGCCTCTTTAAGACCACTAATAAAACATTCCGTGTAGAAATCATCTTGGAGACCTATAGTACGGAAAGCTAAGGCTTCAAAGGCTGTAATATATTCATCCACTGTGCCAGTATGTCGGAGCTTAGTGAGACATCCCAAAAAAGCAGAGTCATGGTCAAAGCGCTCCATAAGAGCTTTTTTTAAGGTGTCCCAAGTCAAGGGCCTTCCATTGCAACATTGATGCCATTGCCACCATTGCCATCTTTCATTGTCCAAGTAGATGCTCCCCACCATAAGATGAGTTTCATTATCCAAGATGTAATTCAGATTGAAATATTGCTCCATTTGTGCTAACCATGTTGCCGAGTGAGAGCCATCAAATTTATGCATACCCAGCTTGGGAGGTTGTGGACAGGATTGTTGGTGGGTGCCCCAGAGGTGAAGAGAGTGGCTAGACTCACCCTCAATGTGTTCATTGCCAATATACACCTCCTCACGGGCTTCCTCCTTGCCCTTAGAGAGTGTTGCAGTTAGTTTCAACAACTGGTCTTGGATGTCTTTCAATGATTGTTCAAGTTTTTTGATCTCCTCATTGGCCATAGCTTGAGCTCTACTTTCTACCATGTACTGATCCAATGTACTTGAAATTTGGGACCGCCCGAATTTTTTTGGCACTAACAACTGAATGGTACCACCTTGCTCAGCTCATGGTCTTGATTCTTATGGGCTAAGTCACCAATAAGTTCTCCGGGGGGTCTCAGCGAGACTGATTGCGGCTACTGCTATAAAACACCCACTTGCAAGATCTGATCTGGCAGAGATTATGCGTGATCCAGAGATAGAGAAGGGAACTATGGTCTCGAGGAGTTTCAGGTGCTACAGATCGCAATATACGTAAGTATCTGACAGCAGTACTCGGCCCAATGTTTCAGGGCGCTAACTAAGGAGGATCAACTGTACCCTTAGCCATACAACCCGACTACCCTATCATACAGGTGAGTAATCTCTCCGAGTGTTGTTCTCGGTGTACTGTAGCAGCAAGACAACTGGTAGTTTATCTATGGCAAGGTTTCAAAGGAGCTAGGGGGCTTCCGATATACCTAGAGGGTACTTGGAAGACAGTCTGTGCGTGGTTCTGTCTAATGTGCTACTACTCGAAGGGGTACCCACAAGGGTTACAAGGGAGTCCAACAAGCGTGACCACCTCTTGTATTTCCTACATGCACGCTTCCCCAAATCCATAGGTTTATGCACTCAATGACAGATCCCGTGGTTTAAAGACGCCAGAACACATCTCTAGCCAAAAAAAAAAAATTGCTAAGTCATGGAGATCCCACAGGCCTTGGAAAGTGCTCTGATACCACTTGTTATGCTCTTAACCTACAAGACGATACCAGAATTCCAAATATGCAAAGAAATATACCCAGAACGTAGAGCAATGATAAACAAAAGAAAGTATTTTATTATTCAGAAATCAATGTTCACTTGCCTCTTCGAGGGGGCAACCTCCAATAGAGCCGAGCTTGATTACAAAATAAGACACATTTCTCCTCACAGGGAGTCTCTATATATGATTCATACATGTAATACCATGGAACAATACCATGGTTCTTATTAATACCATATATCTAATACTGTGGTCCCATCATTAAATGCGGGTTAACCACTTACAATTATTAATATGGGCTTTATTGACTCTTTACTTAACTATACTTATGACTTGATCCTACTACATAAATAAGGGGGTTAGGGTGGGACCCTAACAACTGCCTTAGCTCAAGCCAATGATCGATATTTGCAACCTCAGAGATCAAGTTAGCAGATT
The DNA here is from genome assembly GCA_000404065.3 of Pinus taeda. Taxonomy (NCBI): domain Eukaryota; kingdom Viridiplantae; phylum Streptophyta; class Pinopsida; order Pinales; family Pinaceae; genus Pinus; species Pinus taeda. Next base: position 20,907 of record APFE031312913.1, on the reverse strand, counting down.
AACTTGGTTCAAGTTCAAAGAGCTAGAAATTAGTTTATTTTATTTTTAGTTTTATTTTTTCTAGTTCTGAGGAAGGTTGTTTGAAACCTCTTCATATATTTTTGTAATAGTCTATTTTGAAGTGAGTATTTTAGTATTTAATCCCTTCTCATGCATTTAGTGAGAGCTCCATAAATTTGATCAAAAAGAATTTTTAAGACATTAGACTTCTGTACTTTTGTGAAGGTTTTGATGAATTGAATGGAACATGATCTTTTTTTCTTTTAATATCTAACATTCTCTACTGAAATGAACTTTTGTACCCTTAGAATGTGTTGGATTGAATGAAATTGGGTAAATATTGTTGAAGCACATGAGCAGGAATTATCATATATGGTACTTTTATCATATGTTTATGTTTTATTTATGTATTAAGAAATACTCCTTCTCTCAACTGTTTTATGTATGAAATTGAGGATTATAGTTCAGCATTATTACAATTTTATATGATGTTAGCTTTGGTTCCATTTTGAATACATGAATGATTTTTATATGCGATATATTTCTCTTAATTGTTTTGTCTAACTTATTATCCAAAACAATTATCGTTAAACAATTACATTTCTTTTTGCAGCTGAATGATCTTTATTAACAATTGTTGTAAGACATCATCGTATATCACATATCTTATTTTATTCCTGGGTATATTTATATTTAGATAATGGTATATTAAGATATATGCATGTGTTTAATACTTAGATTAGATTACACTTAGTTGAATCATTTCCTATTACATATTATATCATCCCATCAACATTATCAAATCAATTCTCTTTGCGAAACTAGTCCCATTATCCTCAGTTGGAGCCACTATACCAAACGGAAAAGGAGTTGCTTTCAAGGTCCAAACCGGGTGGTTATCCCCCATGTTGTCGCAGCGAATTTCGAGGCTTCAACATTTTTGTTCTAGAAGGAGGGCTTGACTATGAATGGCAAGAAAATATAAATTACAAAGCCATTATAAGAGTAAAACTCCCTCACCATCACCTCCAACTTGTCGGTCACATTCCAAATCCCCAAATCATAGGCATGAAGTTGCAAAGAAATCCTTAGAATCAAGTACATTTTTTCCAAAGAAATTAGATCAATATTCTTCTATAGAAACTCGTGAAGTTTAGTCTTTAATCCATAAATTGCAAGGGTTTTCCCCGTCTCAATTAATCATCCACCTCACAACTCCATATCGTGATTTACACTGGTACTGGAGCACAAGACTTCTCTACCCAATCACCTTCAACTATTGCCACACATTCCTCTACAGAGATACCCACAATGGATCAAAGACCATTGAAAAATCTAGGAGCTGTTCAGATGGCTGGACCATTACATCCACTACCTACACATTGTTGGCTTATCGAGTCCTGACCCAAGTTTGGAAGATTTATTAACCAAACAAATCCCGTAGCTACCGACACTTTCGGGAATAGCCCACAGAGCACGGATTGAGGTCTCACCCGAGGTAGTAGGGGAGGGTATTGGAACCAAGTTTCTGCACCCTTGGGATGTCTTGATGTGGTCTGGAGGGGTCGCGAACCGTTATGCAGCCTCGCGCCGCTCTGTACTACATTGACGCAGATCCGCATGGATGCACTTCCTTATTAATGAAACTATTACATAATTAATCTTCTTGTTACAGTCTTTGAGCAAACATTTAATAATAAAACCCAGCGCATGTAACCATAACCCTTAAAGCAGTCATAAATTTATAAGTCGATGCATAAACTGGAATGCAAAAAAATCCACAATGTTTCAGAACCAACACAGTATTTCAGAACCAACTTATCTTTATTAATATTCTCGATTCAGTACAATTTACTTTCTGCCCTGTGCACATAGCTGCAGGGGTCTGCACACATATCTGCAAACACTATACGGCCTCCGCTCACATAGTTGCAGAGCCTCTACCCCTACACCTTCTACTTGAGTGTACAGACTCACGGCACAACTACTCACAAAAACCCATGACACATCAAATCTCTTCCCCAGAACTAACTTCCTTCTACCCTTAGAGCCTTGCTCTATTTATACATTCCCATGGTCCGCGGACCATGGGCAAGCCGACTTACTTCCTATTATTCTATATTATTTTTGGGCAGACAACCCTTTGACTCAACCTATTACATTTTTTGCTTCACGCATTTCAGGACATTTTACAATATTATTGACCTAACTTATAGGCTTTAAGCCCCAAAACTGTTACGCGGGGCCTCCGCTACCCAACAAGTCCCCAACACAATCATCGTGACTCATCCCGAGTCACTCGTCGATGTGGCGATACACACTTCCTAGGCTTTGCAATCAACCATCCCTGTGAGTGACGTACTTCGTTCTGCTACTCCCTCTTGGTCTTCTGCAACTCTTCTTCTAGCTCCTGTGCCATTGTCTCAACTAATTCGTGCAACCGATGATGCTCATTCTACTTTGCTCAGTTAACACAGAGCACCCCCTAATAGTATTTTAGCTTAAGCTGGGGTGCCACATATGAGACCTCTTCGCGCTAATGACACAAATTTTAAATTTCTTGTCCTCAATACGCACTATCTGTTGCAGCTTGTGTTGAAATTTTTCAATACCATTGCTGTTGTCTGTGAGGTCCCTATCTTCAACGTGCATTAGGGATGAACTGTTAACTGCAATTCCACCATTTGTCTCCATATTTACAGTCTTTTTTATGGTTTGACGACTAGCCCATGGGTTAGGAAGCGGCATCCGGACCAGTTCTGCTTCATGTCTAAACATGTCCGGCACATCCCCTACCGTCGGTGTTCAACTCTGTGCAGTGCTCGTAGGTGTTAACAATAGACTATTCAGAAATTCCTACCTCTCCACTAGCCATATCACAACCCTCGTGCTTACTCCTTGAGCGTAAATAATGAATTGTTCCATAGCGGCAGGAAGACACAATAGCTCACTTTTCTCAAAAGCACAACGTGTTCAACAGATGGCCCCCAGTGATTTATAAGCGTTTTGAAATTCAAATTCCTCTGTTCCCTCCTTTTCTGGTGCCATAACGTTAAGCCTACAGCAAACCGTTCCATATCTGCCTCGTACCCCATCTCTTAATTGCCCATCGCCCACTTCCTTTTTCCATAACTTAGATATCTTGTCATGAATATTGTCAGTAACAGTCACCTCTCTGCTTTTCCATGCAGTAGCGGAGCCCCTTCTATGCACCTGTGACCCTTGTGACATACCAATTCTACGCACCCACTGATTGTCACACAGCTCCCCCACAGGCTGCTTTAACGTCTCGTGCTCTCTTTCAACTGCCTGGAGCAATGATATTGTCCGTCGGTCAGTTAGTTAGGTGGTCAACCCACTCATGTAGAGATTCAAGCAACTGTCATTTACCCTACCTAGGAAAGCCCCGCCATTCAGCTTGTTAAGCTAGACCGTGCCTCCATCTATGACTTCTTTGACTAAATAAGGTCCCAACCAATGCATTCAGAGTTTTCTAGGGAATTTTTTGAACTTGTTGTCGTATAGTAAGACTAGATCATTTTCTTTGAACGTGCGCATCTTGATATGGCAATCATGACAAGATTTTTCCCGCTGCTTTTGTACCTCCTGATGGAATCTGGCCAGAAACCATTCCTCCTCAAGCTCCTCCATTTGTGCAATCCTTTCTTCCATGGAAAATTTTAGGGGCTAATGTTCGCCCAATGGGCTAATTTTCCATGATTTTTCCGAAAAACGATTCGCCAATTTCCAATTTTTATAAAAGATGATTCGCCCAAATTTTAGAATATAAAATTATTTTACCTGAAAAATCGCCAACATTATATAGTGGCTATATGATAAATCATTATAAATTTGAATAATTTTACAAATATATCATTGAAAAATTTATAGTTTGCATATTAGGGATTAGTGAGATTCGCCAATGTTTCTAAACTTGAAGAAAATTTTCCATCCTTAAAATTTTCCTTGCTTTCTTCCAAAGCTCCACATTCTACCATGCCTATTGCTACTGTTATTCCTAAACTAGGTATAATGTATTCCATTGGCATGATGGCTTCCTTGCCGTTGACTAACCGAAAAGGTGTCTAGGCCGTCAACTTCTTGCACATTGTTCGGTATGCCCATAGCACAGCAAATATGTGCAAATCCTGACCATTTCGTTGCGCATTACATACCTTTGTCAGCACAGTCTCCAAAATTTTGTTAAATGCTTCAATGGTCCCATTTTCTTGCAGATGGTATGGCATACTCTGCTGATGGTATATCTAAAATTCCTCAGTGAGCGCGCTGATAGTCTCATTTAGGAAATGCATTCTGCGGCCGCTCATTAGAATTTTTGGACATCCAAATCATGTTAACACATTCTCGAACAAGAATTTTGTAGTTGTAGTGGTCGTGCCACCTTTAACCAGTTGTGATTCCACCCATCGGGTCAAGTATTCTATCGCGGTGATGATATAGCACGCCCCCGTCTTTCCTGTAGGTGTGATAGGCCCCACAAAATTGATCGCCCATTTCTCAAATAGTTGCAGTGTCATTTGTGGCTTGAGTGGCATTTCATCCCTTCGCGATGGTTTCCCAATTGTTGACATACATCGCAGGCCCAACAGTACGCTTTCGAGTCTTGATGTAGAATTGTCCACCATAATCTGGCATGAAGAATCTTCTGGGTTGTGGTGCAGCCCACATAATTTCCACCAGCAACCCCCCCCCCCCATGTGCTTTGGCCAGGATATGTCCTTGCTCGAATTTAGGTACATATCTACGGAGTATTTCGTCGTTACCCATTTTCCAGAGATGCCCTGCAATAACAGTAAAGTCTGCTACGCGTATCACCAATTCTTTCTTTTGCTAAATGGAATATCCCTGTGGCATGGTTCCTGTGGTTAAGAAGTGAATTATATCCTCAAAGTGCTCGTCCATGATGCGCACTACATAGAGCTGTGCATCAGGTAGTCCTTCCTCTAGGTTTGTTGGTTCTTCGTCGTTCTCAATTCAGGACAGGTGATTTGGGCCTGCGTTTAGATGTCCAGTCTTTATGACGAATTCGAATCATATTCTTGAGATAATAGCAGCCACTGACAAATGCGCCTCCCCAACACAAGCTTATTCACTGGGTATTTGAGTGTTGAGTGATCGGTATACATCTTGAAGTGTCCTCTGAGCAGGTAGTGACGGTATTTCTGGAGCGCGTATACCATCGCCAATCCTTCATGCTCCGTAGGGCAGTAGTTCTTCTCAGCTTTTGACAATCATCAACTTGCAAACGCGATCTGGTGATCAATTCCTTCTGCGCCTTCCAGTGTGAGTACCGCACCCAATGTGATACATGACGTGTCATCATGCACATGAAATTCGATGTCCCATTTTGGAAAGATCAGTATTGCAGCTAATGCCATCTTTTCCTTGAGTGTTTCTAGACTTTTGTTGCATTCCTCATTCCAACAATAAGTAGCATCCTTTTTCAACAACTGTTCCATTGGTACAATGATCTGTGCATAGCTTTTTATTAACTTCTGATAATAACGAATGTGTCCCAGCGTGGCACGTAGTTGTTTGACACTTCGCGGCGCTTGCATATTGAATATGATAGTGATCTTCTCCAGATCCACCATCAGTTCTTGCTTATAGACCACATGGTTGAGTAAGTTCTCAAAGGGGGCCAGGAAAGTACACCTCATTAGATTTAGTGCAATCTAGTGCTGGCGGCAAGTATCTAGCATTAGTCGTAAGCTCGCGATATGTTTCTTGAATAACCCAAAAATGGTCCAATAATCAAGATATACTTCCAGGAACTTATGTATAAACTCCTTGAACGCAACTACGATGACACACGAGAATATCGTCGGTGGGTTATTCAATCCAAAGGGCATCATTGTGTACTAAAAACAACCCCATTCGGTGGCAAACGTTGTTCTACTACTGTCCTCTGGCACGATCTTGATTTGGTGGTACCCTAAGAAACCATGAAGGAGTAAGCTTCCTGTCCACCCACATTTTCTAGTACCTCATCTATAAATTGCGTCAGAAATGGATCGTTAACACACGAATCGCTGAGCTTCCTAAGATCCACGCAGATGAAAATTTCACCTTTCTTCTTTTTTCTCCTGCACAACCATAGGAATTAACCAGTCAGACTCCTCCATTGGTTAAATTATTCTTGCAATAAGAATTTTGTCCAACTCTTCACGGACCTTCGCTTTATATTTTAGATTCAACCGATAAGTCCACTGCTTGACTAGCTTTGCATCTGGCTTCATGATTATCTTCATCATGCCCAGGTCACCAAGGATTCCTTTTAACTCTGTGATTTTAGTCAGGAATAGGTCTTGATATTCTCACAGTAATTCGACAACTTTCTCCACCGTGGCATCATCCCAGTAGTCCCCAATTGTGGCATACCTCAGCTCCTCCTCCGTAAAAATGTTTACTTGCTTTGTTTTCAATGGCGCATGAATGTCGGGATCCTCGATTACTGGTCCATGAACCTCGCAACTCTCCTCTATCTCCATAATATTGATGTTTCTGGGGTCATCATCATCATCTTCTACATGTACATTGTAGCATTCTAGGGCCTGGCTCAACTGATGCAACCAATCTGGCTGCACTATTTCCTCTGGCTCTGGTGATATGGAAGCCTTCACAACTTGCAACGCATCATCAATAGTATCCATCCATTGGTCTTCAAATAAGAATGTTAATAAAAATCCTTCACGCAAGATATGCCATTCACTTGTACCATGTTGGAGTTCTGTTTCAGTGTACCAATTCCTTGTGATGACATCCAGGGTATGATAAAATAAGTGTACCCACTCCGGCTAGGGTTCTTCCCTATAGGCCTGGATCCATCTGGTAAGGTGTATACGTGGTTCATCGCATCCATCGTATTTCTCAGTGATTCATAGTTCCGGCTTCCCAAATCCTATCTGCATCATCCTTCGGCAGTTGCGCCAATTTTCAAAAGTTCCTTCATGTGTTCCCCACCATCATGCAAGAATTTCACGCAGTGCCCATTTTAATGCCTCAAACCTCTGGTGTTTTGGTACTGTGCGCTCAAATTTGGTCAGGAATTCATCCACTGGTATCAACCCATCATACATTAGTAGTTCTCGATCTTGGGCTCTTACACAACACAATGACCTCATCATCATGTTGTAGTTTAGCATTGTTACTTCATTCAACCAGTGATGCCATTGTTATCTTCTTCATCTGAAATCTGACATGAAGGCCTCAAAGTGCCCCCACAATATTCTCTCTTTTGTAATCGGATTGACCCAATCCTGATCTCATGCAATTATCTTGTAGATATGATCTAATTCTTCATAAATTTCATCATCGCAGATGGGTTCATCTAGGTCTAATGGAAAGACTACGCGTAGGGACTTCTTCTCAAATACCATCTTCTAGCTCTTTAGATTGATGACCCCATTCATATCCGTGGCCCAGTCTATTCCTAATAATGCAGGGTATGGATTACTATCATCAACAATTTCTATTACTTCAAAGTCTTTCTAGGTGCTTACGTCTTGAATGTCCCTATCACCCCTTGCAATCTTCCCATCGGTAAGATGTTTTGCTAATTGGCCATCCGTACTTGGATAGGAGGCCACTGTAGTGCAGGCCTGCCCATGCATTCCCATGTTTGCTTAGGCAACACATTCGCATCCAACCCCAAATCCAGGATAACCTGATCCATCTCGTACTCACTGATTTGTGCCATCATTCACATTTCCCACTCAGTGCACAGAGCATTTTCTCCCAACTTTCAAACTACGTGCAATTCCCCTAATCCTGTGCACCTAGCGATCAGCTCTTGCAGTCCTTTGACTGCCCTATTGTTGCATAGCAGCTTCATACATGTCTCTAAAAACGTAGTAAGCATAGAGGGGTCCATTCTTGGATAAGTTGGATCCCTACTACCGGGAGTAGACACTTTTGTGAAACTCTCCTGAGCTTCCTTAGACGTCTCCTTCCTCCACTCGAACTCATGCTACTTTGTAGGGGTTTTACAAACCCCAAGGCCTACCTTGGTTAATTTTCCCTTATCTTCCCTTGTAGTGGTGCCGCTCCTCAGTACCATGTTTACACTAGGGTCTTCTTCACGTGGTTCGGACCTCATCATCTGGATGTTCTGTCTCATCATAGGTTGTTCCTCCCTTTTCTCACTTATATATGCGATTAGTGTGGGGATATCTATCATTTCATGATTGAACTGCTCGCAGTAGGTGCATGATATTCTAGTCCAGCTGGTGCAATCACGTGCGTAGTGCCCTGGTCCTCTGCAGTTGTAACAGATGAGTTGTCTGCGACCTCTTCCTAGCCCCATTCCTCCCATCACTATCCTCACCCTTGGAACCCACCGCGTGCTATCACCACGGCTGGATCCTGACACCGCGCCTTAGTATGCATATTGTAGGTAGGTGATTGGTCAATCAATAATTCATAACTATGACACTCTCATTCCTCGTGACCCACCGATCTGCAAAAATTGCAAAATAGTTGCTGAGGGGTCTAGTTAAATTTTGGTAGTAGGTGATAGTTGTCTATGTTGTGCTTTCCTCCCACTTGATAGATTGCGCACCAGAGCGAGGGTGCTGCACTGAGTCCTGCTTGCACCTCTGGTCGCAATGATGTTGGTCCCCCCACTGCCATATAATTTACAAAGGCCAGACAGTGATCTTTATCGTGTCCCTGTCTTCTACATTTGATGCACCATACCTCCTCCCGTGCTTCTGGCCGGGTTGCCTTATCCTATTTCAAACTCTGCATTTCTAAACATAGGTTTTGTATTTGTGCGTGGATCTGTTGAACTCCCAACTCGGGTTGCTGTATTGGAGTCTCATGCAACCTCATTGTTGTCTCTAATGCTTCAGCTTGGGTTGAGATATTTTGTTGTGACAGCATCGTCCTCAAGTGTGGTGTCAAAGACGCCACAAACAACGCGCAGTGCTACACATTTGTCAGCGTCATGTTAGACTCTTGGATCGTACTTTTTAGCCTTTGATCTAAGTCCCAAGGGGTTTCTCCTGATAGCATCACAATTTCCTTAAACTTGATGATCGACTGTGTCTCTGATTTTTCCAACTAAATTCTTTCTTCAGTGCATCCCGGATTTCCACTATTCCCACATTCGATTGATCACTCGAGTATTTTATATACCATGTCAACGCACAGTCCTACAACGTGCTAACCAGATTAACCTTTTTGATGTTGTCACCCGTAACTCCGTGTGCTTCCCATACTGCCCTTACTATGAACCAAAACTTTTCTAGATCTTCGCTACCTTCTCCTTTGAATAATGGTAACTCGATCGCATTCGCCATGTCTAAATGCTAGCCTGTGCATGCGTGTGCTAGGGCCCACTACAAACTCATACCACTTCTGACCCAACCACTCCTCAATTTCTTTCTTTGTAGGCTTCCAAACTTCTGACATCAGACATCCCTCAGGCAGATCTTGTTCCCAGCAACGGAACCATTTGTTGGCTTATTCGGCCCTGATCCACGTCCAGAAGAGTTATTAGCCAAGAAAATCCCGCAGCTACTGACCCTTTCGGCAATAGCCATGGAGCGCAGATTGAGGTTTCACCCAAGGTAGTAGGGGAGGGTGTTGGAACCAGGTTTTTGCACCCTTGGGATGTCTTGATGTGATCTATAGGGGTTGCGAACTGTTATGCGGCCTCACGGCACTCTGTACTGCTTTCACATAGATCTGCGTGGATGCACTTCCTTATTAATGAAATTATTACATAATTGATCTTCTTGTTACAGTATTTAAGCAAGCATTTAATAATAAAACCCAATGCATGAAACCATAACTGTTAAAACAGTCATAAATTTATAAGCCGATGCATAAACTGGAATGTAAACAAATCCACAATGTTTCAGAGCTAACACAGTATTTCAGAACAAACTTATCTTTATTAATATTCTCAATTTAGTACAATTTACTTTCTGCCCTGTGCACATAGTTGCAGGGATCCACACACACAACTGTGGACTCTATCCAGCCTTCGTGCACACAGCTGCGGAGCCTCTACCCCTACACCTTCGACCCGGGCGTATAGACTCAGAGCACAACTACTCGCAAAAACCCATGACACATCAGATCTCTTCCCCAAAACTAACTGCCTTCTACCCTTAGAGCCTTACTCTATTTATACATTCCCATGGTCTTCGAACCATGGGAAGGCCGACTTACTTCCTATTGTTCTATATTATTTTTGGATAGACAACCCTTTGACTCAACCTATTACATTTCATGCTTCACGCATTTCAGACATTTTACAATATTCTTGCCCTGACTTATAGGCTTTAAGCCACAAAACCGTTACGTGTGGCCTCCACTTTTGTCCATAAATATGAATGAAGTGGTAGAAGAAGATGAAATTGTAATATTATTCCCATATAACTTACAAGGATCAGCGAGATCATGGTATTTTTCATTACCATTTGGTTCCATTAATAGTTGGGATTCCTTTCAAGAGCAGTTCCTAACCAAGTTTGGAGATGACAAATCGACAACTACTCTTCTCAATGATCTCTCCAACTTGAAAGTTGAATCTAAAGAACCAATTAAGGACTTCAATTCACATTTTAATAAGTTATTGAAAAAATTCCCAATCGCATCCAAACCCAATGATGAAGTTCAAAATGAATGGTACATTTCTACTCTTCCCTCAAATGTAGCTATTTTTGTTGATAGGGTTGCCAAACCAACTTTGGCAGAAAATATGAAAGAAGAAATAGTTGTTGGAAAAATAATTTTAGCTTTAGATAAGAAGAATGCATTAGAAGAAAGAAAATCCAAGAAGGTAACTTTTAGGGATGACTCCAAGAAGAAATAACCTAAAGATCATTTTGATCTTGAAGGTCTACAAAAGGTCCTTAAAACCATGTCCAATGAAATGCTCGACATTAAGAAGCAGGTAGTTGAGACTTCTTCAAGGAAAGATTATAGACCTTTCAAAATAATTCCTTCCTATGATCCTAAAAATCCAAATACAATATCAAATGCTGAATTAGATTTGGAGGAAGAGGAAGTCTCAACAGTTGAAGAACAAAGTGACAACGAAGCGGTAGTTGAATTACAAGGAATGTGGGATTTTATTCTTCCTATTGAAGAATCACAAGAAGCATTACCTGTCATGACCAGGAGTAGGAGCACTATTGATTTGCCACAAACAGATCAAAAACAAAAATCATCAGCCCTATCTCTCAAAGACAAAGCAATGGGTAAAACATCTTCTCCCAAATCCACTCAAACAACTCCTCCTCAGTCAAATTCTTCACCTTCAGCCAAAACCCTGCTAGTATCTGATAAAATTTAATACAACATCGTCGAAGATATGAAAAATACTAGAGCTAATATTACATTTCACAAGCTTAGCAAGTTAAAACATCAACATAAGCTATACTCGAAGATCTAAAAGCAGTCCCCACTTCTCCTCTTCCAATTGTTGTAATCTCACAGGCTGCTCACGAAATGGGTAGGCCTCCCAGTACTTCATCAGAAAAAATAAGTTCAAATGATATTGCTTTCACCTCCATTTCTTATGAATTTTGAAGTTTTCAATATCAATTTGCACAATTGTTTAGTAGATTCTAGAGCTTCATCCAACATTCTACCAAAAATAGTTTGTGCTAAATTGAAGGTGGAACCCCAAAAATCAGTTGTTCACATTATGCAGTTAGATCAATCTCAAGTCAAAGTCATAGGAGAACTCAATCATGTCACTATTAGATTCTCATCTAACACAAAAGACTTCTATGGTTTAATCCTCAGTAGAGACTGGTCTGAAAAGCTTCATGGCTATTTCACAACAGACTAGTCTCATGTGTGTCTTCCTTGTAATGGCAAGCTGAATCAAATCAAGGTGGACCATGAGAAAAATCAAAAGTATATTGTCATGGAACTGGAAGGATAAAATGAGCCCATTGCATATAGTAACAATATCATTGGCAATTATTTGATTGAATCATTCCTAGGAAATTTTAATGTGAATACTTCACCCTTTTTGGAAAATTTTGTTACATCACAAGTCAAAAACTATTCTCAAAGAGATTCCTCTAAAAATATCAATTTTGTAGATAAACTTGTAGTTAATTCTTTATTTTTGGAAATTATATCTTGATGGATCTACATCTAATGATGGATTTGGAGTAGGTTGCATATTGGTTAGCCCTGAAGGGGGAAAAACTATATTAGATGAACCTCAGCATCAGAGAAAACCACATAAAGGAGGTAGAATTATCATAGAGGAACCATCAAACATTAGAGAGTTACAGGCTTCTCATATGATTGTCTCTTGTTTCAAGCATCTAGGTTGTTATGAGTTTTGTGAGCAGGTAAAAAGAGTTTAACATCATCCTGAGTTGAACACTCTTTTTGTAGCCAATCTCTATGATAAGAAGGTAACTCTTTCCAGGGTGACATTTACAGTTTCATCCTCTATCATTGCTGATGCTACAAGGATTCCAAATGTGGGGGAAAAATGGTATAAGGCACAAGATTTGGATGAGCACTACTATGAGCCATACGTCAAATCCAGGTACAGGAATGAAAAGAAGAGGACCTTTCCTTTTAGGTTCCTTCACGACAAGTATGCCCCTATGATGAGGATCATTATAAAGTATTTTACATGTGAGGGCAAATTTTCGAAATTGTACAATTATCATATTAGGCTTCTTATGCACTTCATAAGAGTGAAAATGATTAACATCCCCTACTATTTAGGAACATTGAGAAGATGGCCTACATTGTATAGAAAAAGCCATACCCCCAGTAGATGAATAGTACTTATCATTATTCCCTGATTAAGATGATTGTGCTACATCATCTCAACCTCCTCAACATATCCTGGGATAAATTTATTGCTAGTGACATCTTCAATGGTCCTTAGATTCCTCCACCTATGCCTCAAGAAGTAGATAGGCCTTCCAGCTATGCCAAAGTAAAGAAAAGTAAGAAGGAAAAAGTGGCTAAAGTTGCTGAGAAGCCAAAAGCGTACAAAACATATCAGGGAGGGGCTAGAAAGTTGTTTGCAGTGGATAGGCAAGTGTTTACTCCACCTGATGTGGAAGAGGCCTTTCCTTCTTCATCGGGCCATAGGAAAATGTTTGCTCCACAAACTGTGGAAGGGGCTTTGCCTTCTTCGTCAACACAACAATTGCAATAGGTGCATAAAGGGAAAGAAAAGATGCTGGAGGAAAGCCTCAATGATGAAGAGGAAAGGGAATTTGATTTGATGGAACATGATGAACTAGAATAGCCACACATTCATCATGGCATTGAGATAGTCAACTTGGAGGCTCAAGATGAGGCAACAAATTAAAATATAACCAGAAGGCAAAAAGATGCACAGATCCAAGCACTGATGGATAAATTGGCGAGAGATAAGTATGCCATTTCATACCTTGAGTAAGAGAACAAGAAGCTAAGTGAAAAACAAGTCCTCATGGAGTTGGAACTTCTCAAAGCAAAGAGTCAAGGTGACAAAGACAAATCAGAAATGCAAGGGGAAGAAACCCAAGCCACCTTGACTACAAAACAAAGGCTTGAAAAGGATATTGAGGAGGATATATAAACATGGCTTGATAGGGTCAATTTTCATATGGAGAAGTGACTACAAAGGGCCAACAGGGACAATCAAATCATTAGGCACATGGCTTGCCATTACAAGACTCGGAACAAGATTTGTAACATAAGAGTCAAGCAAATGAAGACAAGGCTAAAACTAGCACTCAAAGGAAAAAATGAGGGTGATAGGCTTAGGTTTATTATTGAAGGTTCCTTGGCTAACCCAGACACTTGATGGTGGTGTTCTCCACAAATTTTGAGTAAGTTTTGAGAATTTTTTCCTTTTTGAAGAATTTTGCAATTTTTGACTCAAAAAAATTGATTCTATGTGCAACATCACTTGCGCTGTGCTTTTCCTATGGGAATACAAACAGGAAATGCTCAGCAATTTTGGATTCACAGTGATGAGTACATGCACCCTGTGCATTTTCTAAACTTTTGGAGAAAAACTGGTCAACCAAAAGGTCAAAAAACACCCAAAAAATGACCTTTTTGCCCTCTTTTTGACCATGGCGCTACGCATAGAAGCAACCTTGGGAGAATACGTTTTTTAGGAGTCAAATCAACTCCAAATGGGAAACTAAAGGAACATTTGGAAAATATACAGGATAGGATTTCCAATGAGCTATCATGAGCTCAATTTGGACACCGGGAAGACGTCCAAAATGGTCCTGTAAAAAGTGTTGCACATAGAGCTTGGGCATTGTACATAGGACAATTTTATGCTGAATTTTCACTTTATTGAGCCATGACTGTAATTTTGGGTTTTCTCTCATGGATGATGTTTTTACTGATGTAAATGGTGACTAGGCATGTAAATAGGATGGATAGTAGTTACTGGAGGGTAGATTCATTAGATCAAAAGTTTTCTTGAGGACAAATGAATCAGTTTCCTCCCTTTTAGAGGCAAGTTGTTAGGTTGCCTAGATTCCAGTTTCTTGTTCATTTTTTGATGGATTAGTTCCTCATCTTAGGGATTCTACCCTTGAGGATGGGAGGAGGTTGAATTAATGTCTATATCTTTTTTTTCTTTCTCATTGTTAAGGGTTGGACTCAATTGCATGCGTAGGCTTTGATAGACATCATTTTCTACCAGTTATAGTAGGAGATTAATGAAAAATTGCAGCTATTTCTTTGGGATCCATGTGGTATGATGCTCAGTTCAGTTTTTATTATGTTTTCATGTGTTAAGATGTATTTTTTATTCCATTTCATCATTTCATACTCTTTATGTGAATGTATACAAGTCTAAAAGGCATAATCCATAACTTTTATGCTATGTTTTGGGTAGACATTTCACAGTCTATGTTTTCTTCAGTTTAGGAAGAATCCATGAGGCTTACATGCTCTTCCTAGCTCCTCACCTATCTTTAATCACATTACCCATCAAACCCTAGAGTGTTGAGCCTTGTGCCTACCTTGCCCCATCGAACACCCTGCAATTTTGACCTAATTTTCTTGCCCTAACTATTTGGCTCCTTCTAATCCAACAAAACCCTTCAAAATTAAATCAAAACCCTGTGATACTATACCTAGCCTAATATCACTTTCTTGATCCAGTCATCTTGGTTGAGATCCTTATGGAGAGAGCCCTCTCCTAGCCTAGTAGGGCTAGCTACTTGGCTAAGCGTGGTTTGTGGTTACCCTGGCATTCCCGTCCTTTAGCCTGAGGTTCAATCCAGGTGCTAACAAGGCCAGTCCATGAATGACAATCAATTTGATTAGCCCACGATGACTAATGATTACATGTGGGTATGACTCCATGTGGGTCCTTTTCTTTTCTAACTCGACGAGAAACCTCATGCAATAGGAAATTTAAATAAAACAACAAGTTAATTTTAATTTTCTATTTTAAAATAGCTAATTGTTTAAGTTGGCGGGGCTTTCCCACATCCTGTCATCTATCGCATGTGATATACCTCTACGCAATGGATGCCAATTCCTGCCATGGTTGTCTCAGAGATGTAGGGTGAACACTTTTTCCTATTTGCACCAATTTCTTGTCTGGGTCCTAAAATATTATGTTTGCATTGTGCATAAGAACATGTTTGTCTGTCCACCTTGTTCCTTCAGCTGGAAGTCCAATGAATTTGGCTATGACTAATTCAGAGGCAATTATCTTCCTACCTCTTACCGTGGTGCTGCCATTCTACAAATTTTGCATAAATTTGTTGAAAAGTGTGCAACAAGAAATGCTAAATTTAGAATGTGCTAAAAATAGAATTCCTAAAAATAGAACTTATAAAAATAGCAGTTTGGCCAATGAGCATTTTGGCCACCTTGGGTGAGAGGTGAAACTACTAAAACTAGCATTTCTGGTTTCCTTCTATTTTTAGCAGTCCCTGGTCTAACTATAGAAAGTAAAAACGAATTTGGTCTTAACAACAGTTTAAAATATTAATTAATTAATCTCCATGAGTTAATTAATGGTGGAAAAATAAACTTGAAGTCTTTGTGAGAACATGCACTTAGTTGTCCCACTGGTTGAGGAATCAAGTTTGAGTTCTATAATGAGAGGATCATTTGACTTAGTTTCACTTAGTCAAGTCCAATCAGATTAATTTAACAAGTTGTTAAATTAATGAGATATAGTTTGTTAATTATTGCATGCATGTGACAACTATTATTTCAGATAACTGAGCATTCCCTCATGGATAACTGATGCATGTCAGTTCAGACAGAAACCCAATTGAGATCAGATGAGGGACAATGTACTATCAGATGCTTGGATACTTCTAGTAAGTATTCCTTGCATGGAGAAAAATATGTTTCCAAGAGAAATACGTAATATAGGAGATTGGAGGACTTGTGGCCTATATATTGAGGCCTAGGTAGCCTATGATCTTCATCTTTTGATTGCAGAGAGTACAGGATAGCTCTTGAGCTGATTCTTTTTGTAAACAGAAGAGGATTTCCACTTGATTGATAATAAAGATAGGGGTTTTATGTTGGTGCTTTACCCAGTAATATATATTTTGTTATGGTTGATTATTTCTCTTGATTAGTTATATGTTTTTATGCTTGATGTTTCTCATGAAATCGATTATGCTTTCGCTTAATGTTTTGTAGAACTATATTAAGTATTATTCTTTAGTACATTGCATATATCAGTTTGATCTACAGATGTGAAATTTCTACAAGGTATCAGAGACAGGTGATCAAGGAAGAACAATATACAAACAAAAGAAATTCGAAGTTTATTATTTGGGATATAGATATCAAGTTCTTATCACATCTATTTCACCAATGGATTTCTATGGTTTGAGGCTTGAGTATTCCCTTGGTGACAGCTCAAACTACATAGCTTGGAAGGATCGTATGGAGGAAGTATTGGAAGATAACGACCTTAAGGACTTCATTGATCAAGAAGTCCCTAAGCCCACTAATTCTACTCAACTGGTGGAATGGAAGATGTGTGTGGCTATATCTAGGAGAATCATCCTGGAGGGAGTTCAAGATCACATCAATTCGAGCCTACATGGGAAGGAGACTCCACATGCAATGTGGAAAACATTGAAATATTTATATTAGAGTAGCAGTGATCAGAGGAATCTGGCACTAAAGGACAAACTTCGCAAGATCAAGTGCGAAAAGGGTGGCACTATCTCTACGTTCCTGAACAAGCTCACCACCTGTAGGGATGAGCTTGCAAGTGTAGGGGTCGTGACTACTAATGATGATATGGTGAGTCTAGCACTCCTTGGCCTTCCTAAGGCTGGAATAACTACCAGGACTTAGTGAATGGAAGGGAAAAAATGCCAGATTGGGAATGAATATGGTTGGATTTGATGTAGGAGGAGATCAAACAGAGCACCAGGGATGGAGCTTCTTCATCAAAACATGATGATGAAGAGAACTTGGCTTTAGCATCTAAAGCTAAGAAAGGGAAAGGGAAGGCATCCCAATCCAAGTCTTCTCAAGGAGGGAAGAAGTTTGACAATTCGAAGGTGAGATGCTTTCATTGTCATGAGTTGGGCCATTATGCTACTAATTTCCCAAAGAAGAAGTCGAAGAAAGGTTCCTCCAAGGAATCTGATGGTGATGCACTAGCTTCATAGTTTGAGATGGATTTCTCACTTATTGCATGCATGGTTTCATCCAGCATGAGATGTGTTTAGTACTTGGATAGTGGAGCCACTTTCCACATGTCAGGTGACAAGAATATTTTCAGCACTTTGGAAGAGAAGGATCTCTAGATACAGATCGAGATGGGCGATGACAGAAGGTATCGTGTCTCAGGTGAAGGTACAGTTGTGTTTCAGAGGGAGCATGGTTCTCCCCTCACTCTTTCTAATGTTATGTATATACCAGGGCTATAAAAGAATCTTGTGTCCATTGCTATGCTTGAGGATAAAGGTTATGATGTAGTCTTTAGTTTGGGAAAGGTTTTCCTAAGGCATATTGGCACTGGACAGACCAAAGATATAGGGATTCGAATTAAGAATATTTATAAGTTATATGTAGAAGACCGTGTTGCACTGATTTCCAAAGCAGAGGTGGTGGATGGCCAAGATATTGGTGAATTATGGCATAGGTGATTGCGCCACTTGCATCATGGGGCCTTGAAGATCATGCAACAAATTTCTATCGGATTACCCAAGTGCAAGCTGGAGCAAATGAGCACATGCAAAGGTTGCACTTTGGGTAAGTATGCAAAAGCTTCCTTTCATGATCAAGATAGTAGAGCAGGACAAGTTGTTAAATTAATGAGATATAGTTTGTTAATGCTTGCATGCATGTGACAACTATTATTTCAGATAACTGAGCATTCCCTCATGGATAACTGATGCATGTCAGTTCAAATAGAGACCTAGTTGAGATTAGATGAGGGACAATGTACTATCAGATGCTTGGATATTTCTAGTAAGTATTCCTTGCATGGAGAAGGATCTATTTCCAAGAGAAATACATAATATGGGAGACTGGAGGACTTGTGGCCTATATATTGAGATCTCAGTAGTCTATGATATTCATCTTTTGATTCACAGGTTAGCTCTTGAGCTGATTATTTTTGTAAACAGAAGAGGATTTCTAATTGATTGATAATACGGATAGGGGTTTTATGCTGGTTCTTTCCCCAGTAATATATCTTGTGTTATGGTTGATTATTTCTCTTAATGATTTATATGTGTTTATGCTTGATGTTTCTCATGAAATCGATTATGCTTTTGCTTAATGTTTTGTAGAACTATATTAAGTATTATGATTTAGTAAATTGTATATATTAGTTTGATCTACAGGTGTGAAATTTATACAAAATTCAAGTGTCAGCTCTTCGTGAAATCCCTATAATTTATTCAAATATTGAAGCCAGCCGGCATGCTCAAGAATTGCACAAGCCTGGTCTGATACCATGAGCACTGTGGGTTCATTTTGGATGACTCTACCTCACATGGTTGTTATTTTCCTATGACTAGTTCACTTGCATGCACTTCTCTCACACTTTCGCACTTTAGAACAGCAACAGAGAACATTAAATCTATTGACGGGGAAATGACGTTGTTTTGAGAATTAATATTACATACAGTCAAGTCATTTGTCTCGCCGGCAATATTTGACACAGGATCATAATCAATCCACATGCTATCCATAATGGTTGTCGTCCTTCCTCCAATCAGAAATAATTTGATAATTATTACACATACACAATGATCATGTAGTCCTTTAACCAATAATCAGTTTAATAATTATCACATAACTATCTATAAATTGTCACACATGTTGTTCATATGTAGACCATCCCCCCTCTAATGGGAAAAGGGCATCCACGTCTGCCAAGGATGGGAAAAATAAGAGAATGCGTCAATGAATCATAAATGCAGAAAACCAATCAATAAAGGCAGAACAATATACGACAATAGCAATCAAATCAGTACACATCAACATATTTGAAATTCCCATAAATTAAAATAGAGATTTAACCCATTACATCAAAATATTTTTACCTTAAGTCGAAAAGTATCAAACGCATGATCGGTGGTAAGTATTAATAATTTTCATTAAATTGATTGGACAGATATGATATAATGAATATAAGATATAAGTTACCATGCATGTTGGATTTTTAGGAATGTTTTTCAAATGGGAAATTTTCCTTTAGAAACAAATCCACGGGTGGTACTAGGATAGAGAGAATTTGGCAGTGTCATAGTACTTCAATAACACAAGCAGAACCACTGCTGCCAATAGGTGTCCATAACCTCGATAGGGTTCCTTTTTAACCCTTCAAATTTTCCAGAGTCCTCCTTTTGGTTTTTACATGATTCTCTCTTTTCTTGCTATAAAGATACCTTTATGCTAGTATGGTAACCAGATAATCATAGTACCATTCACCACGATATAACAAAGTGATCAAGCTGGCTCATGATGAGACCCCCCATCCTTTTGATAGTTTTAATTATCAAGATGGTCATTACCTTGGTTTGGTGGCATGGAATGTCACACATTACATCCTTATGATCATGGTAGGCTAGCTCGTACTAAGACTCCTTATCCTCTTTAAGACAATGTTTGTTGCATTTTCATATTTCCATATTTTCATATTTTGATGCTTTTATTATAAAAAGAGGAAGGCTCATTTACTCCTTAAGAGTCAGGGATGGTGTAAGAAGTAAAAAAAATGCCAATGAAAAATATACTTTTACCTCCATATCATCATATCAAAGGGGTTTACCCATTTGAAAGTGTGAAAGATAAACCAACATGGTATTAAAATAATAAATCATTTTTTTATGTGTCCAAAGGGAAGATATTCAGCCAGTCATTATAGATATGGACCATGTCATATTTTGAATAATGATATCCATCAAAAGGTTTAATAGGTCATAATGGTATTAACATCACTGTTTTCCTTTGTCTTAGGCGCAAATCCAACTATATGGTTTTTATTAAAAACATAAAAGAGAAAGAAAAAATGGAAAAAAGAATGACCGATGATGAAACAATAAAGAGAAATTATAGTTATTTGTTCTACCAATTTAAACAATAAACACACAAAAAGAAAAATCGGGGTTGTTCAATTGATTGAACAGCGATCATTCAATCAACTGAACAACATACACTCAAAAAATGTTGTTCAATTGATTGAACAGAAATCGTTCAATCGATTGAACAACAACACAAAAGGTATTGTTCAATCATTCAATCGATTGAACAACAAAATCATAGAAACGCAAAGGTGTTGTTCAATTGATTGAACAACAAAATCATAGAAACACAAAGGTGTTGTTCAATTGATTGAACAACAATCATTCATTTAATTAATGAACAGACAATAATAATAAACACAAATAATAAAAATATATATAGTAATATAAATAATATAAATAA
>APFE031312907.1:3313-20775 GCA_000404065.3 Pinus taeda | reverse complement strand
CTACTGGGCGATGTTTAATAAACCCTCTGATTTTGAGCGTTTGAGGGGAAGAAATCCCTGCCAAGGCATGCAACGAAATAACGGGTTCGTCAGAGACATTGTCCTATTGGTTGTCGTCCTCTAGCGGCTCATGTTCCTCAAGTGGAGGATCTTCCTCTGTTGAGTTGTAGTCAGTGGCATCTATTTGAAAGAATTTGGGCTCCTTACATTTATGACCTGGGGAGTATTTTTCATCACAGTAGTAACATAGTCCTTGCTTCCTTCTTTTGGCCATTTCTGCAGGGGACACCTTTTGGACCTTAAGTGTTTGAGTCGTGTTCTGCGCCTATGGGAGACGACCTTTAGCGGCAGAAGTTAAGCAGAGATAGATAGATTGAGAGAAAGAAAGTATTTTGGCCTTCCCAAGCAAAAACCTAAACCTATTTCACAGTCCACAGCACTTACATCTAGTCTTCAAAACAAGATGCCAGTGACGGTTAGTTGGTGGGCACACAATGGAAATTTGTGAAGTAATGATTAGTCTGCCACCTGTCCCTCTTTTTGTTTTTATAGAATTACTTGCAGATTGCTCCTTCCTCGCAGATCTCCCCCGCAATTTGCATGTGAATGGGTCCCTTGAAAAGAAAAGCAGGCAATAAAGTGAATGGGTCCCCATCTCAACTAAGGCAAAGAGGTGGTCCCGAGAACCTGCAATCGGGATAAGGGTTGCCTTACATCTAGCCTACAAAACAGGATGCCAGCAACGGCCAGCTGTTGGGCATACAATGGGAATTTGTAAAATAATGAATCCTCTGCCACCTGTCCCTCTTCTGCTAATGTAATTGATTCGTCTGCCAATATCCCAACCACGGCCAGAAGGTTGCTCCTTCTTTCCTTGCAGATTTGCCCACAATTTGCATGTGAATGGGTCTCTTGAAAAGAAAAGTAGGCGATAAAGTCAATTGCTAGGCGAAAAGATAGAAACGATAACTAGGGATGCAAAATAAGGAGGGCCTAGACCTGGTCCCTCTAAAAAATAAGAAATAGCAAAGTCAAAGTGGTAATTCTCCTTGTAATAGGAAGAACTCTGATGAAAAACACTGAAATTGAGAAAACTAAAATAGAATGAAACTTGGCTTGTTTGTTAAGCATGCTTCTATCGAGAAAATTTCGAAGATTGACCACTCAAATCCTTAATTACAACATCATTAATATATGTTAAGCATATTCTCATTTAAGTCAAGTTGTTGAATGGAGGATGGGGCGATCATGCTTCCTCCCTTCATTGAGTGTCGTGATAGTTGCATCACCATCCCCTCTCCATAATATGATTGTTCATTGTGGTCGAGGTTGTAAAGACTAAGTGTGCACCCTTTCCCTAATCAGGGGCATAGTTTAATAAATATTAAAAATTAATTTGAATTTAAAATTTTCAATATAATTTTTTATATTTACTAGTTTTGAATTATATATCTTTGTGTGGGCACTAATATTCATTAAAAATAAAAATATTTTTTAAAATTATTTTTAACGAATATTGAGACACACACACATTCAAATTTTGGCATTTAATATATTATGTGTGTGTGTGTGTGATTTAGGGAAAATTTTAGGGGTTAATATTCGCACGTAGGCTAATTTTCCATGCTTTTTTTAGAAAAAATATTCATGAATCTCTATTCTTTTTCTAAAGTTGATTCGCCCAAGCTTTATATTACAAAATTATTTTACCTTATAAATCACCAATATTTTATAGATATTATATAAAATAATTAAAAATTTGAATATTTTTATAAGAAAATTCCAAGCATTTTACAATTTGAATATTAAGGACTAGTAAGATTCGTCAAGGCTTTTAAACCTTAAAATATATATATAATATTCTTAAAATTTCCTTGATTATTTTTTAAGTTATATATATATATATATATATATATATATATTATATATATATAATATATATATATATAACCTATGGATATTAACACAAGGTCTTTAATTTTGGTACAAATTAATGCAAGCTAAATATTTTCCTAGAGAATCAATTATGGAATGGTTCATAGTGCCAAATAAGTCCTCCAAACACTGAATAATATCTAAAGCAGTGGTAAGAGCCTTTCCCCTGGTTGACAAATGGGTCGTGTGGCGTGTAGTGGATGGCCATCAAATATGAATAGGACGTACCCTTGGTATGGTGTAGGTAATGATTACAACCTCTTTGCTCCTCTATTATCCTCTCTTAATCGTCTGAATATTACTATTGTAGTAGATGCTAGTGCCTAGCCCCCTAGACCTACGAGTATAGCGAGCGAAATAACAATAGAATGGGATTGGTACATCAACTTATTGGTGGAGAATCATTTGTATATCAAAGACAATATTCCAAACCTACTTGTTTGGTCAAAAAGTCACCACACAAGATCTTCACTGCCAAGATGGGGTATAAGGTGTGGTTTGAATAACAATTCATTGAGGAAAGAAGTTGGTTGTGGAGATATATCTAGGGAACCAACAACCTCTAAAGGCTAAACTCTTTGCATGGATAGCTCTTAGTGACACGTTACTCATCTGGGACAAGTTTAGAAGGTGCAACTCGTTTGGTCTTAATCAATTTCCCCTATGCAAAGCACGAGAGGAGTCCCACCCTCACTGTTTTATGAGATGAAATTATATATATCAGATTTGTGAGTTTTTGTGGAAATATTTAATCCAAATTCAAGGTGGATGGGCTTGCCTTTCACTAATGCTTTTAAAATGTGGTGGTCTAATAAACAAGTTTCTTCTTTTAAAGTTCTACGTTGTCTACTTATTGCTTTTGTTTGGAAATCATAAAATCTTGTCGTTTTTCAGGGCAAGTTCATCCCCCTGTCTGCATGTGCTGAAAAGGTGTCCACTTTGGCTTAGAAATTTAAGGAAAACCCTCCCCTCCCCAAACAGAGGAGCCTATGTATTCTTGAAATTGATTTCGGTTCTCCCTAGGGTTTCTTTGATGGTGCTAGCCATGACCATCCTCCACGACGTGGTGTCGGGTAGTCTTGTACTTAAGTCACTCCCATTTCTTATATGCATGATATGGCCCTCGTAGGGGGTAAAATAACAAGGCTAAGTTTGTAGCCTTATGAGTTCTACTAGAAGTGGCCTAGAAAAAAGGTGTTTGAAATCTCCAGGTGATGGGAGATTCAAAGTTGGTCATTAATTAGGCAAACCATATGCCATCAAAGTTGGTCATTAATTGGGAAAACCATATGGAAAGTGTATGCATAATTTGCATCGACGTGTTATTATCAGAGATCAAGGTTGTTCATAATTATTTGTATCAAATTGGTTTCTATCATATTTTACATGAGCTCAACATGGAAGTAGGTGGTTTATCAAAGGAAGCTCTCCAACTTCTGGTAAGCTTTGTTGGACTCCAATTTGCACATGATGAGGAGATTGACTTGTTGACGACCACTCTACACCCTGTCATGTGGAACGAGGAATCAAAGTCCAATTACCACACACTCCCCATCATAGTGCTGACCATGCATACGATAAGGGTGAAGTCAAACTCGAACTGTGAAGTCAAAGCATCACCTACTGCTCCTACTGAGTTCTTCTTCCTAGAATCTTTGTGTGGACACTTCATAGCATGGTGCATAAATTCATGACAATTGAAGCATTTTATGTTAGAAAAGTATTTCTTCTTTCCCCCTTAGTTAGATTCTTGTTTGCTTTGAGATTTCTTCCCTTCAACCTTTTTTCCCTTTCCAACCAATGCAAAAGCTTCTTCATCCTTGCCCTTGGATAAACTTCCATCTCTGGTATTCTGCCTAAACTCTTCTTGTACAAAATCGAACCAAAAGAGTTCCAAATTCGGTAATTTCCCCCTCTCGTTCATCGAATCCTAGTAGCTATGCCAGCTTTTGCGAAGGCCTATGAGAGCTAGGCTCACTAGGTCATATTTTGCAACATTCACACCGGCCCGTTCAAGATCGTCCTAAACTTGTATAAATATTGTGAGATACTGTGGAATAGTATCATTCTTTTGCATCATGATGTTTCGAAGTTTGTCTTTGAGGACCAATTTTCTATGATGACTATTATTCTCGAAAAACTTGCAAGTGCCTTCCACTTTGTGAAAGGAGTTTCTCTCCCATGGATATTTGATACAATGTAGTCTCACACTCCCTCCAATATTATTCTCCTCACCTTGGATACATATTTATTTCATTGGGCTAGGTTTTAGGCATTAGATTCTGTCAGTTTTACAACATTTGTCTTGATGTATTCTAGTAAGCCGTTGTCATCAAGAACTACCTCCATGCGATCCTTCCATGAAATGAAACTCAAGCTGCCTTTCAAGGCATACTTTAGTCTCATTCCATTGAAGGCCATTCTCCCAACTCTGAAGAGATCCTGCTACACTGAAGCTGCAAATTTGAACATCCTGATAAAACACTTAGAAATTCATGTTCTAATGTGAATCATGCTTTGATACCATGTATAAATTTGGTGATAGAATTGCAACTGCTCAAGAAATTTTAATCTAAATCAAGAAACACAATTATACTCTACTGCTATGCAATTCAATTCACAATTTAGAAAAACAATTGCAAACATACAATTATAAGTAACATGCACAGTATTTTTTTCTTGAAGGAACCCAACTGGGAAAAAACCCTCAAGCCTCTTTGCATTAATCATATGAATAGAGATGTATTACAATTTCTGGCTATGTCTGAGCTCAACCTACAAGTGAATAACCTATCTCTCTACTCAATGAGAATCTCTGATCCAGACTTAGTCAATTGTTGCCTCTGCTTGAGCCCCTATTCCTTGCGTAAATCCTAGAGAATTAGCCCCTATGTTTTAGGAATTTTCCTCCAATTGATTGTGCAATTCCCAAGGTTTTATCATCTGACTCCATGCAACACATGTACACTCAAAATAGTTTACAACTTCTTTTTACACTGCCCTAGAATCTCCACCATAGTCGGGAACTCAAATTCTCTGCATGCATTAGTTATTTTAGCCTGATTGATCAGTTAACTAGATGATCATTGAGTTAGACTATTGTCTCACTGCACAACTGACCTTCCACTAGTTCCTACAACTTTTAAAACTAGTTTAACTTAACTCAACTAGATATAACTGAATTGGATTACTATAATTTATCAATCACACATGCTTAACTGAACTCAAGCCCTCTAACTTGAATTTACTGAGCTAACTGAGTGACAAGAGCCATGTCACCCAAGTTAACTGCCTCCAAGTTGTCTGCTGGTGTGGAAATTCAATTTTTTTCAATTTAACTAAGGCAAAGTCAAATTGAGACTTTCTTGCTACACTATTCAACATTTACTATATCTCATATAATTCTTTGTAAACAGATGGTGTACCAGATAGAGAATCTGACCATTAGCTTGTGTAGTCTTCAGAATTTCAAAATTCTGCTTTATAACAATGCAAAGTCTTCTTCTCAGAAAATTGTAATCATTTTTAGCATATCATTTATCCTTTAAATAGTTCCACATAATGAAAGTAAATTAAATATTTTATGCAACTACATAATGATTTTGGCATCATCCTATTGGTTAAGTTGATTGTTATGTCTATACGGATGGCTTGTGTTAGATGACACTTTTTGAACATTGGCTTAATTGTCGATGGAAGGCTTTGGAATTTAATTAAGTATTTTCAAGTAGGTTTTAAGACAATCTTCCTAAGGTGACCACCTTTATTTTTTTTTTCCAAGGAAAAAAACGGTAAGCTTTTATTAATGAATTAATGAAAAGTTACACTAGCAGATGCAATGAAGCATTCAGTATGTTGCCACATGGGCTCGCAGCGTTAGGAAACTAACGTGCACAAAGAATAAGAAGGAGAAGAGAAAGTGAAAGAAAAAAGGGGGAAAAAATCCTGACTTCCGGCAGTGAGTAAAACTCACGCTTCAGGTTTTTCGCCCCTTTTTCTTTTCAACCTTGCGCCACTCTCCCACAGTGGGCTCGGTCGAAGCAATGACTAACTATGTTGTTACATTCTGCTGCCATGTTTCTTTGTCTGAATCTGAAGTATCTGAGTGATGCTGCCGTTTGATGCCTCCCATGCTTTGATCCACACTTGTCATTTCTGCCTGATTTTGCTGGGTCTCTGCCTGAATTGAGTGTGGCTGTAGATCCTTGTTGACTGCTGTATTTTCCTTCTGGTTTTCTATTTCAACCTCCTCTATGGTGGTATCATCCTCCTCTGCTTCTTTCTCTTCGTCTTCTGATACTGTGGGGGCTTTCTTTTCCGCGGTTTTCTTCTTTATGACTTTATCTATGTTCTGCCATCCTTTGTGCTTCCTTTGTTGTGGCTTGCTCTTGTTAAGGCTTTTGCATGCATTGAACAGATGACCTGTTTGTTGACATCCCCTACATCTGAATGCTGTATTCTCATAGTCCAAAGGTTGTTTCCATTGAGTATTGTTGAAATTCAGGATGATGCTTTCCGGTAACCCTTGACTAAGATCTACCTCGACACAGATTCTAGCAAAGGTAAAGATTCCTTTTAAATGTCTCTCTGTGTCAATCTTTAACATTCTTCCAAGGGTATTCCCTATAGCTGATAAGGACGTAAAGTGCCAAAAATGCATCGGAAGGTTATGTAACCTTACCCATACCGGCATCCTTGATACCACCATGGTATTTGGATCAAACTCCGGGAACCAAGGGGTAACGAATAATCCCGCACTGCCCCAGAACCATGGTCCTTCAGTGAGAGCTTTTTCCCTTTCTTCTTCAACGCGAAAGACTACTATGAAAAAACCCTTCGAGCATAGGTGTATCCGGCAGTTTGTTGTCCATGCCGTGTGAATCCATTGATACAAAGCATCCGATCTAGGCCAGAAGCCGTTAAATCTACAAATAACGGCATTTTTTTGTAGATCTGAGAATATGCACTTTACCTCTGGGATATCCAACGGAATGGAGGGGCTCTCTGGTACTTCATCCACGATATACTGCCCTGGAGGTATATTAACAGTTGCATGTTCTTTCCCCTTTGGAGATTCTTTCCCTTTTGCTGCGTCTCTGTAGGATCCTGTAGGTTTTGATGTAGATCCCTTTGATCCACCTCGCAATCGGTGATTGAGGATAACAGTTGAGTCCTTTGCAACCCTGTAATGCTGGAGTGTGTGTTGATCCTGCATGTAGAGCCCTGAAAATAAAAGATTTTGTAATGCAGCTGGAGTACCCAGTTTGACCTGGATCTCTTTTTTTAATTCCAATACAGTCATCCATTCCCAGATCTGCACACAAACGTGTCTTCCTTCTGTTGATCTGATAAAGATTTGCTTCAGATCTGCTATGTCTGCCTTGTTCAGGTCCCATTTTACTGGTTTGAGTTCTGGGTCTGGCTGGCTTCCATCTGTCTTTTGCCTAGATCTGGCCAGATCTAATCGTTCCACCCCGGAGCTATAGTGATTGGCTTCCTTGTGATCTATCTGTCGGCGATCTTCCAGATCTGGACTTCTCTTGCGGCCTTCTACCCTTTGCTTGTCGCGATCTACCAGCTCTCTGTTGGATCGATGTATATAATCACCAACCAACTGCCTAACCTCCTGGAAGTCTTGCATCTTTTTCATATTTGTGGTCTCCGTCCTGGATCTGCAAGAAAAGAGCCATGCAAAAAGGTCCGTCGGCGGATCTGCCCCATGCAACCCTACTACTTTGCATGCATAACCAGGGTTGGCAGATTCGGAATATGCCCGTCCACTTTCTGTAAAAAATCCGCCTCCAAAACGAGTTCTGACCCCAAGAACAAAGATCGACTGCAGCTCTCTGGTCTCGGGCGGATTTGTTTTCTTCTCCTTCAGATCGGCTGCAATTTCGTTTGACCCATCATGCATTGGGCGGTATGGGCGCAGGGTAAACACTGTTTCCACAACCTCCGGTAAACTCCAGGTATTTTGCCGCCTAATCGACACTGCTTCAGAGGTTTGAAGAGGGTCATAAAACTCCCGCAGAGCGTTCTTGCCTTCGATCCTGTGGAGGGTTGCGGCCTTGCCCCCCACGCCGCCTCCGACGATCATCTTGCCGAGGGTTTCATCTCTTGCCAGGATCGAATACGCAACAAAGGCCATCTCTAGCACCTAAAACTTTGCCAGGTGACCACCTTTATTACATTGCATCTAAAACTTTTTCTCATATGGGCATTTGTTGTTTTATTTCTCTCTAAACATTAACTTGCTATATATATGAGTAAAGTAAACAAAAATATGAGATTAAAACTTTTAGTTTAGACATACATACATATTTCTTGAAAGAAATTTTGGAGCTATTGTCACCCCACTCCATAATGTGTTACCTTTTATTATTGCTATCTTTGGGTATTGGATAAGCTACAACCATAGTCACATACCTCTTTTACTATTTCATTACAAAGGTCTCTCAGCTTCTTTGTCATCCTCATTCACAACAAGTTGATGACCAAGCATATAAGATGGGGTACCTTAAATGTTCTTGCCATAAAGTGTACATCTATAAGCTATGAGTTTCTCACAGTTGTCAATTGAAATTTTTATTTCATGCCCTTTTGTGTGTTGAACTTGGGCCTTTGGTGTCGTAGTGATTCTCTGTTTATTTCTTGATGTAGGTTGTCCAGTGCTTCTTCCTGTAGCACTAAAACAATAATATTTAGGCTTCATTTTCCATTTCAATTTTGGATTTTGAACAAGAGTACGCATTTCATTAGCTTGTGTTCTCTCATTCATTTTGACTTGGAGAGCATTTAAATGAGAAGAACCCACTACAATTTCTTCTTACTACCGTTTTTTTCTTTTAATACAACAGTAACAGTAAAATGACTTGCATTGGATTATTGTTCTTTGTATCTTCTACAAATTTGAGTTTGTTTAGCCTAGATCTTTCTTTGTCTTTGGCCTAAACAATGTAATAATGCGACAACTATGCAACATGAATAAAAAAGAATCATTATCAAAATTTAATGGGTTTTCATTTTATTAAGCCATAAATACATGATCATTTCACCATTACTCTGGTACAAAAGTTTATGAATTTCCATTAAGGCCTGAAAATACATCTAACACCTGAGTCTTCGTTGAACAAATGTGACGATCAGTTCCATTTAAATGTGCAATGGCCTCTAATATATGCATTAACCATAATAAATTTGATTACCCTTAATTACTGATGTTGATACTTAAAGTGCATAGATTAATTCTTTAATTGTAAGGATTAACATTCATGTTGTGCCACGATGGGAATTTGCTTTTGTTATATAACATAAGACATTTATTTTTTCTGTTAAGCCTTGAACTTAGTGTTTTATGATGAGTTGTTCTAGCTGCTAACACGGACAAACGATATAGACCACACAGTGACATGTATTAGTTGGAAAAGGACTAGCATTAATGCTTATGTTAAATGACATAAAGATCTTTGTCTCACAACTTCTATTAGGCCATGTTCCCTGCCAATTCTAAGTGATACACTATGAATTTGTGTCGAGAAATGAATCACCAAGCCTAATGTGGGTATTATGCTCCACCCGACACCTCAAGCTTTGTACTGCCACATGTCACCTATTTTGGCCATATCAACATGCATAAATCAAATATTGCAACTACCATGTTTCTTTATTTTCGAGCAATATGTCATCACTTTACACACTATGCTTGCCACAATGGCTATTGCTAACTCAGGTTAATTAAAAAGTGTAAACCGTCAATTTTCACGTTAGTTGACACACACATTTTCCTATTTTGTGGCAACGATTCGACGAAATGTCACATAAACTCAATCAACCTCCCATGGTGTGGATTAATGCATATTAAAAAATTAATTAAGGCTTAATCCTATGATTAATAAAATCTCCCCTACCGGTAAATGTATTTTTTTCGCCATTTATTGGGCGAATCGACATGTAGTCAAGACATTGTTTGAGTGCTTAATAACATTTACTCTAAATCATTTTGTAATAATTACTAGTTGTAAACAAATGAAGAATGTGTAGAGGACTCTGCAATCAGTGTTTGTCATAGTAGCTTGTAGAATTAGGAGGTGCAACATGGAAAAAACTATTTTCAAATAATGACAAAACGTGGACCTTGTACTTCCTCAACAATGCTAGCATACCGATAAATACCAAAAGAGGCAGGGACTATGTTGCTATGTAGTTATCCCACTTGTTTAATTGATTGTGTAGAGTTTTGTTTTATTTGAAAATGTGGTAGCCCTTTCTATATTATTTTTTTTTTTCTTTTTTCTAATAATGTTAATAATTTTTTATGCTTTGAATTATAATTTTTTTTTGTATCATTAAATTAACTAATAAAAAAGAAAAGAAAAACTAAAATAATGTCGAATAATATTTTATTAAAAAATCAATTAATATGAATAAATGAACTAATGTAGTCATAGAAAATATCAGTTCAAAGAATTGTTCATACATATATATACAAAATTTCATAAAATTATATTTTATTTTCAAATAAAAATATAGTATTATCATCGTTGTTTTGTTGATTTTCAAAAATCTTTCAACAAAGTTCCTCGGGATAAGCTATGGTAAAGACTCGAATAGATAATGGTTCCTCTCGAGTTGACGGTTGTTGTGATTTGGCCATACGAGAATGTTGTCGCTAAGCTTAAGACCACCAAGGGTTGGTCTAAAGAAATTAAATGCTATATCGACGTTATGCAAAGGTACCCCCTATCCCATACCCTTTTTGGCATTTACATTGATGAGCTAAAAGAGTGGTTGGAAGCTATGGGATGCAATGGCCCCAAGCTTGCTAGTATGGTCATTACTCTTCTCCTTTATGTTGATGATATCTTCCTCCTAACCAAAATCCATCATGATCTCGACAAGCAACATAAAATCCTCCATGATCATTGCTCCAGGATGGGTATGACTATTAATACAAACAAGACTAAAGTCATGATAGTTAAATCCAAAAAGATCAATCATGATAATTTCATATATGATAACAATTACTTGGATAAGTTTTCTTCATACAAATATTTAGGTATTGACATTAATCATCAACTCAACTGGAATTATAACATTGAGAAAAAGATTATTTGAGGATGGAAAACTTATTATGAGCTTGAAAACAATTGTAAGTCGATTGACCTTTAAGTTTGGAGTAAAAAAGAACTCCTCTTTGAGACTCTTGTTAGCCCTATTATTTTATATGGTTGTGAGGTTTGAGGTTGTAGTATGTCTAGAGAATCATGAACGAAGATTGAATAAAGAAATTTATAACCTACAACCTTAAGATTAAAGGAAATACTCCCTATCATTCCTCTTGATTGAAGCTAGTCTTTCCCCCATTGAAAACATGGCTATGTTTAGGTATCTGTTGTATAAGAAGAAGATTTACAACATGGAAGGCAAGAAGTTCCCCAAAATTGTTTCTAACTCTAGTCAAAACCCCCACCTCCGGCTCAAGCGAGCATGGCACAAGGATGTCCAAGTTTGGCTCGACCATTGTCGGATAAAGGAGGACATCATCTTAGAGAATAAGGATAATATTAAAAATACTATTACTTCCCAATTTAAGGATAAGTTGTGGGATGATGAGGAGCTAAAGGGGAAAGGGAGGTTGAGATATTATAAAGAGGTAATGAACCCCACTCTTACTAACTAGAATTATGTTTGTCTTTACCAATCCTAATAAGAAAATGAACATTGTGAAGATAAGAATCAATTCTTATGAGCTTCGAAGTGAAACCAAGTGTGGGTCTATTCCCATAACACCTTTGGGATGAAATAATTTGTCGCATTTTTTATACTAAAAGGGTTGAAGATGAAAAGCACATTATCTTGAATTACAAGGTTCTCATTTCCAAAACATTTGTCACACTACCAACCTTCTCGACTTCTTAAACAAAACTATTGTGATTTAAAAACGTTTATTCCCCTTCCTTTTTTATTATAAAAATAAAATATTAAAGATTATGAATTAATTTCTTAGTTTCTTAAGATCCAACCTTATATCACATTGTGCTGTTTGTAGAAGTTAAATCATCTTCATCTAATATATTTAAAAATAAAAACATAAATTTTATAAGAAAAAAATTATTTATTATTATTTAAAAATTAATAATATTAATTAATAATAAAATTAAGTAGATTATTAAATTATATACCGGAAAAATAATAGGTTTTTTTTTTTTATAAATTACATTTTTTTAATATATAATATAATAAATAATAATAATAATAAATAAATCAAATATATTATTGAATTTAAAAAAAAAAACAATAATAATTAATAATAAATTTAATGTAAATTATGAAATCATTTATAAAAATAAAAAATAGATATATCTTTATAAAAGTAATAATATATTTATTTATTATACATTATATATTAAATTATGAAATATTAGGAATGAAGCAGAAAAAAAATACGCCATTTAAAATACCAATTCAATCTACGGGTTTATTTATTATTATTTTATTTTTTTATTTAAATTATATAAATATAAAAAAAAATAAAAAAAAAAAAAAAAAAAATTAAGGAAAAAAAAATCGTGATAAAGCGTTTCAATAATTACAATTTACAATAATTAGCTGTATCGAGACTTCAACACAGATTGCACATTCCAGCCCTCATCACCAATAACTTCTGGTGCTGGGTGCATCGCAATCCACGGTGTACTTCAATCCAGCTGCTGCTGTCTCTGTGGTTGTCCGTCTATACTTACAACACTTATCAATCTCAATTTTCTTCAAAGATATTAACCTTTCCAGACACGGCAGCTCCTCCAACTCTTTACACTCCAGATGTGTCGTTCTTGAAGGTTTATAAGATTATGAAGCCCTTCCATTTTCCTCACCGTATCACAACCACTCACCCACATCTTCTTCAAAGATATTAACCTTTCAAGACACGGCAGCTCCTCCATAGTCCTTGAAGGTTTGTAACATTATGAAGCCCTTCCATTTTCCTCACTTTTTCACAATCAATCAGATAGATCCACTTCAAAGATATTAACCTTTCAAGACACGGCAGCTCCTCCAACTCTTTACACCGCCAGACGTGTAGTGCTGGAAGGTTTGTAAGATTATGAAGCCCTTCCATTTTCCTCACTTTTTCACAATCAATTAGAAAAATCGACTTCAAAGATATTAACCTTTCAAGACACGGCAGCTCCTCCAACTCTTTACACCGCCGGATCTCTAGATGTTGAAGGTTTGTAAGATTATGAAGCCCTTCCATTTTCCTCGCCTTTTCACAACCACTCAAATAGATCGACTTCAAAGATATTAAGCTTTCAAGACACGGCAGCTCCTCCAACTCTTTACACCCCGCGATGATGTGTAGTTCTTGAAGGTTTGTAAGATTATGAAGCCCTTCCATTTTCCTCACCTTATCACAACCCCTCACCTCGATCCACTTCAAAGATATTAACCTTTCAAGACACGGCAGCTCCTCCAACTCTTTACACCAGCCGATGTCTAGTTTTTGAAGGTTTGTAAAATTATGAAACCCTTCCATTTTCCTCAGTTTGTCACATTCTTGCACAGACAGTTTTATGAGTGTTGGTGGCAGTGCTCCAACCTCCACCAGATCATTGCAACGTCTGATACTGAGATGTTTAAGGCTGGGACAAACACCCTCAACCAAACATATCTTCGATATTTCTGTTCTCGCCAGCTCTAAGTATTCCAGTCGGATCAGTGCTCCTTCCACCCTGCTTTTCAATGGCAGCTCGCGTATCGGACAGGATGTTACTGTTAACTTTACCAGGTTGCTCAATTTCTCCATTTCTGGCGGTAAGGACTCTATTCCACATTCCTCTATCTTCAACTCTGACAGCTGAGTCAGCAGTCCCAACGAATCGGGCAAAGATTTCAGTTCTCTGCAATAGACGAGCTCCATGTGCTTCAATCTGCTCGGGTGACCCAGCGAACATGGCAGTTCTTTCAAGGAATGGCTTCCCACAGTAAGTACTTCCAGATTCCTGAGGTTTCTGATATCCTCAGGCAATTTTTGTAAATTTGTATCCCGCAGATGTAATTCTTCCAGGGACAGTTGATGTGTAACTTGCCAAGGCAAGATTTCCATACGAACAGAACTCAAATTCAAATATTCAAGAGAGCGGACATTTGCAAATGTTTCATTGGATATGGTCAACTCTGAGCACTCGTCGAGATTCAGATATTTAAGGCGAATTAAATTGCCAAAGGAATTTGGAAGCATTTGCAAACTCGAGGAAGAACTGAGATCAAGGTGCACGAGATTTGTTAAGCAACCAAAGGAATCTGGAAGCATTCGCAAGCGTCCGGAACCAGAGAGATCGAGGTATTTCAGGGAGTGCAAATCACAAAATTCTTTTGGTAACAATTCGACACCTTTAGCGTACACCACAATCTTTTCTATGTGCTTCAGCTGACCAATGGACTTTGGAAACTCGAAAAGAGGAGAATCAGAAGAATGAATATGAATAGTCAATTCCCGCAACTCTAGAGGTGCCTGCAACGCAATAGTGAAATATAAGATATTTTCATCCCATTAAATAGAGCGGAAAATAATAAGAATAATAGACATGCAAACGAAGGAATCAGCGTTAACTTTCACCTGAGATTTTGTTCGCCATAGTGTACCCAATTTCTTTCCGCTCACTTCTAAGACCCTTATATTCTTCATCAGAATCAGAAGCCAGAGAGGCAGGCAGTTGTACGGACAGCCACTCCAGCGTAGCCATATCAAATTTGGCGACTCAACCCTACTCAATATGCTTTTTAAATCATCACCTTCAGTTGCAACAAGTTGAAACTTACTGAAAAGATACGGTGAAGGGTCGTTCAACTTCCTCAGGGAGTTCAACTTCCTAAAGCAGTTTCTGAACACCTCTTCACACCAACTTTTAAACCATGACGACCTTTCTGCTGAATGTTTTGGGTACTTTCTGAGGCGATGAACCGTCCTAATTCCGCGCAGCTCAGTTATTACCTGTTCATTCGTTAAAGACAAGCAAGCAACAAATTAAACACAGCAACAAGATTCCTCTTTTCTGCTTTTGCATAATAAAGAAACCATAAAGTTGTATGAATAATTCAAGCACTTTACAGAATATTGCCGCCACAACTCAACAATGTCCTTCATCACACGCCATTCACGATGGGGGATTACTCCACATGACTTCTGCTGATCCACAATTTGTCTTCCCAGGTCTCTCAGATGATCGTGCATTTTTATGGTATTATTTTCTGTGTCAACCTCAACGAGGCACCTGTCCTGGAGATTTGCAAGGCCCACCAGACCGTTCCAGCCTGATCCATCCCATATTCTTATAGCCATATCCCTGTCTTCCCCAATGAAATAACAGGAAATGTCTAAGAAGATTTTCCTTTCCTCTTCTTCATCCAGAGCATCGTTGGGAAGTTTGGTTTCGCAAAGCTTATCCAATTGACCTTCCCAATAACATTGGTCGTTCTTTCCACAGAGAAGTGCCCCAAACACCTTCAAAGACAAAGGCAATCCATCGCAAGCTTTGCAAAACTCATCTACAAGCTTCTCGACTCCTACCAGTGGATGAGGCTGCAAGAAGGCATGCGAACAGAATAGTTGTCGAGAGTAATGATCATCGAGGCCTGTTAACTGATATATTGATGACTCTGCTATTCCTGAGCTTGTGAGGACATTCTTGTAGCGAGATGTAACCAAAATCAAGCTATCAGAATGGAGGACGTTTGCCACTGGCAAAAATGCACGCAACTGAGATGCATGATCTACGTCATCTAAAATGATTAGAGCATGTAAAGATGAAAGATGTTCTCTGAGAATTTCTATGCCTTCTTCAATGCTATCTATTGGCTTAGTCCTCTGAGTCAAGCCCTTAAGAAGTTTGCTCTGCAAGGAGTTCAAAGAGGTTAGACGCGCTCTCTCTCTGACGTCATATAAGAAAGAGGATTTGTTGAAATCGTTCCTCTTCCTGTTGAAGAGTTCTTTAGCTAGCGTTGTCTTGCCCACTCCGCCCAAGCCAACAATCCCCAACACCCGAGCTTTGTCATTCTTCTGTTGCTGCCATAACACACTCCTTTCAAAATCTTCTATTTTTTCTTGCAGACCAGCTGGAAAATCAGCCACATACAGCGGTGTCTTTCTGCGCTTTTTAAGCACGCATTTCACGACCTCCTCCACTAGCTTGTCTTCCTCCTCCAATAGCTTGTTTTTGTCCCTGGAAATTCTCAACAAAGCACATAAAAGCATTGTAAAATCCACTCCAAACAAACAAAACATTAAGTGTATAGCAATACCAGTTAGATAAATAAATAATAACGACAGGAAGAGTTAAGAGTTCCAACTCATTGT
The DNA here is from genome assembly GCA_000404065.3 of Pinus taeda. Classification (NCBI taxonomy): domain Eukaryota; kingdom Viridiplantae; phylum Streptophyta; class Pinopsida; order Pinales; family Pinaceae; genus Pinus; species Pinus taeda. Next base: position 4,484 of record APFE031312907.1, on the reverse strand, counting down.
CGGCCTTGAGTTCGAAGCCGTTTATTAACGACGCTTTGTTGAGGGCGACTCTCCAATTCTCAAGTCTTTGATGGTCGTATCTGCCTTTCCGTTCAAGTTCACTCAGTGCTTCAGCATACCGGTTTTTTATATATCGCACCTCCGGAATCTCCACTTTATAAAAGATAGGAAATATGGTATCCCCAGACTTGTTCAATATAAGAAGCAGCTCATCCAGACACCACCTAGATTTAGCATATCCGGGTGAGAAAATGACAATGTGGATATAGGCGGTTCGGATGGCATTTTCAATTTGAGCATCTATGTAATCTCCCTTCTGCAGTTCAGCCTTGTCCAGGAAAGGTCGCAGATTATGTGAAAGAAGGCGTTTGTAAAGACTGGCAGCCAAAGTTTCTTTAACGTCGGGACCACGATGATTGATAAACACATCGTGGTAGTAGGTGTTTGGGTTCGTGGAGGTTGATGGCATATCCATTGAGGAATCGGTGGAAGTTAGCCGATCTGCCATTGAACAGAAATACAAAACAGAAGTGAAGCACAGGCTGATAGCTCCTCACAAACTGAAATCTAAATCTTATTTATATCATAGCGTCTTAGTCTCCAGAACAACGTGGCAATGGTGCCAGCCGGTGGGCACACGATGGTCATTGGTGCAAGCTGGAACCCAATAGGAATACAATGAATACAACGAGATTATTGACTCAATCTCTCACCCGTCTCTCAATTTTCCATGAGCCTATAACTGCAAGCTGGATCTGAATACCACCAGTCTCTGAAGCCACTTGTCCCTCACTTTTCTATGAATATTTGACTGCAATAACATAAACTAATCATTCCATTTGCCACCTGTCGCTCGATGTTTGACTTCGGAATGTGTATCCTTTAAAAAGATTCCTTTTTCCTGCACAACACCAACACCCACACAGTTTAATATACCCTTTTTAATTTGCATTAACAAAACAAATTGAAATGTTTGGAAACATGTTACTTTGTTATCAACTTTTGAATAATTTATTGACCATATTAATTTTAAATTTGAGTAAAGGTAATATTTAAGATTTACTGGAGTACGTAAGTGATATATTATATGGAATAATAATAATAAAGTAATAATCCTAGTCACACTATGGTATTATTCCAACTACTATATTTATTAACTATTTTTATTTCT